>ML810268.1:148315-167571 GCA_009831015.1 Picea engelmannii
TTTTCCTTTTGGATACCATAATCCAAACTCTTATGTTCCTTTGAGATATCTGAAAATCCTCTTTACTGCTAATACATGTGATTCCTTTGGTGCTGCTTGAAATCGTGCCACTTGTCCAATTGCCTACATTACATCTGGTCTGGATGTTGTCACATATAGTAGGCTGCCAAGCATTGACCTATATTGCCTCTGATTTGTAGACGTCTAATCATCATCTTTGCTCAACTTACAACTAGTTTGCATGGGAGTGATAACTGGTTTGCAATATTCCATTCCGAACCTCTTTAGTATTTCTTTGATATACTTGGTTTGAGAAATAAAAATCCCTTGGTTTCTTTGACCTATCTGAAGTCCTAGGAAAAAGGATAGTTCTCCAAGTAACGACATTTCAAATTCATTCTATGTGTCTTTTGCAAATTTCTGGCTGAACCTGTCATCATCACTACCAAAAATAATATCATCAACATAAACTTCAATTAATAAAATATTACCTTGACTTACCTTGATGTAGAGGTTGTTGTCTGCACTTCCTTTTCTGAACCCTACATGCTGCAGATACTTATCCAGTCTGGAGTACCATGCTCTAGGAGCATGTTTTAGACCATACAAGGCCTTCTTTAATTTACACACATAGTTTGTGTTCTCTGACAACTGAAATCCTTCTGGTTGTTCAATGTAGACTTCTTCTTCAAGTTCCCCATCCATAAAAGATGATTTTATGTCCATCTGATATACTTTAACATTTTTGGAGCATGCATAAGCTAAAAGAAAACAGATTGCTTCCATTCTGGCAACTGGGGCAAATGTCTCTTCAAAGTCGATTCCTTCAATATGTGCATATCCTTTACATAGAAATATAGCTTTGTTCCTTGTAACCTGTCCATCTTCATTCAATTTATTCCTTAAAACCCATTTTGTGTCGATTACATTCTTATTCTTTGGTCTTGAAACCAATTCCCTAGTGTCATTTTTCTCTATTTGATCCAATTCTTCATCCATGGCCTTATTCCAAAATTCATCCTTGCTGGCTTCTTCAAAATAGTTTGGTTCAATTCTAGATAAGAGTGCTAGGTGTGTTTGTTCTGGTGAATGGATTTTTCTTCTAGTCTCAACTCTTACATCTTTGTTTCCAATAATATGATCTGAAGGATGATTCTTTTGTACTCGTTTGCTAGGTGTCTTTGGAGATACTTGTTGAACTTGCTCTTATACTTCTGTCGGATTGTCTTCATCTTCATCTTCCTCCTCTTCTTCTTTTTCATCTTCTTCTTCAAAAAGTTGTTCCATTGATTTGTTTTCTTCTTTCTTTGATTGTGGTCTGCATGTTTCGTCATTTGTTACGTTAAAGATTTCCACAACTTTGTTTAATCTTAGATTGTAACACTTTTATTCCTTCCTTATACTTGAGTAACCAACAAGTATTCATTTGTCCACACGAGAGTCAAACTTTCCCATTCTGCCATCTTCTCTTTTGATGTAGCATTTGCTTCCAAAAACTCTGAAGTGCTTCACATTTGCTGGTCTTCCTTTCCATAGTTCATAAGGAGTTTTATCAGTGTTGTTTCTGAGCATTAATCTATTTTGAATGTGAACTATTGTATGCACTATCTATGTCCAAATAAAATCTATCAACTTTGAATCCATTATCATTGTTCAAGCCATTTCTTGTATTGTCATGTTCTTTCTTTCAACAACTCCATTCTTTTGAGGTTTCCTAGCGAGGAAGAATTGCCTTTTTATTCCATGATTGTTGCAGTAGTCCATAAATTCCTTTGAGGTGAATTATCCTCCATTATTTTATCTTAAGCATTTGATTTTTTGAATCCATCTCATTTTCAACCATTTCCTTGTAGATCTTGAAATTTTCAAAAGCTTCTGATTTGTTCTTGAGAAAGAAAACTGCAGTCATTCTTGTATAATCATCAACTAATAACATAAAGTATCTCTCACCTTTTAATCCTTTTGTTGTAGTTGGTCCAACTAGATTAGTATGCACAATTTCCAGTGGTTTTTTTTTTGAATATTCCTTTGATTTTACCCTGGTCTTTGTTTGCTTTCCTTGTTGCCAATGCTTGCATAAAGTGTTGGTTGGTTTCATGATCTGGGGCATTTCTCTGACCGCTTCTCTTTTGCTAAATTTGACAAGGTTATCAAAATGCATGTGACCCATTCTTCCATGCCATAGCCAACTTTTATCTTCCTTTCCTAGACAACACTTTTCATTTCCAATTCCACTTAACACATATATGTTGCTTGAAGTTATTGCGGCTGTAGCGACCAAGTTCCCTGAAATTTATTTTCTTATCTCACACTTTTGTGAATTGAAAGTAACTTTATGACCTTGGTCACACATTTGACTCACACTTAAAAGATTATGTTTCATATCTTCTACTAGTAGAACATTTTCTTCTTTTTCATTCTTGTTCCCAATTCGGACTATGCCTTTTCCAATGATTTTGGATGAATTATCATTTCCAAAGGAGACTGATCCATCTCTTTCCTTTCGTAATGTAAGAAACTTGTCTCTATCACCTATCATGTGTTTTGAACATCCACTGTCAACATAACAACCATGTTTCTTCTGTTTAGCTTGTAGAGCGATTGTGCATTCTTCATTGCTATACTGATCTTGCTTTCTTATCCATGTTATTTTTTGAGGTTCTTGTTTGTGACTCTATTGAGGTTCTTTAGGAGGGACTATCATTCTGCAATGTTTGGCCATGTGTCCAAAATTATTACATTTGTAACACTCCTCTTCAGTGCTCAAAGATTCAAACCTGTTGTAACTTCTTCTCTATGTTTCACTAGGTCTTCTTGAATAACCCCTTTGTGTATGGCTCTCAAAGTAGTTATTGTTCCTATTGTTAGCTCCGCAATTTACAACTTTATGTCCAAAATTATTACATGCATAACATAAACCAAAAAATATAGTTTGATACCTGGTAGTTGAAGATATTATAAAAGGAGGTGATCTTATGAATCCTTCTTCTTCTTGATGCATGTCTATCTGTTGTTGATTCTGAAATTAGAATCTTCTCAGTGGAGGAGTGTCTCTGTAATTTTCCTTGTATATCTTTTTATCCCCTTTGATTATTTCTGCATAACTTTTTGGATTTCTTTCTTACTCTGTTGTTTTGGAGATTGATCCTTTTTCTGTCTGATCGTATCCAAGTCTATACTTGTCAAGATAAGACTTTTGACTGTTGATAATGTCATCTAGAAATTTTGAGCTATTCTGCATATTTTTCTTTTGAATATCCTTTCTTAGTGTGACAATCTCTACTTCCAGGTTTCCAATGATCATGTCCTTTCCTTCTAGTTGTTCTTTGAGAACTTCTTCAATTCTTTTATCTTCTTCTATTTGAACCTTCAATTTTGTGATCATTTGTTCTAGTTCTTGAGTGTCTTTTTTCTTATCTAGTTCTGCTTGTAGTTTCTTGCTTTTCTTCTTTTCTCTTCTGATAACTTCTATGGCACTCATTAATTCTTCTTGGAATTCAACTTATACCTCTTCAATTTCTTCTTCATATGCTTCTTCATATTCTTCTTTGGAGTCTTCTTTATCAGATTCTTCTACTATTGGAAACTTGATTGTTGTCATTGATGTCAACCCTAGTCATGGGTTTTGGACCGCAAGATTGATAAAGGTATTTGGACATGAAGGAAAATGCACATGCATATACAACACCCATTAATGGATAGTATACATCATGCTATTTCCGGTGGTATGTGGCATGTCACATGGATCCTCATGGTTGAGGAGAAATGAATTTTTGAAAATGACAAAGTGAATTGAAAAAGGAAGTACATGTAGGCCCTAAAAATAATTAAAGAAAATAATTACAAAATAAGAAAGTGTCAGGTCATCCCTAATGTTAAAAGGAAGTGGCATAAATGGTATAAATAAATATAATTATACATTCATTTGATACAAGTCGAATTTCAGAGGGAAGAAGAAGTAAAAGAAGGTCGGATTTCAAGGGAGGATGAAGTCTTTTGGTGATGTGTTCTAAGACTCCAAATGTAGTGGGACCACTTCCATTGGAAAGAGTACGGACTGTAGTTTCTTGTGTGTGAGTTTCAGAATCAGATGTTAAATATTGAGCGTGAGGCATGCTGTACAAGTTGGGTGTTCTGAACAGACCAGAATTGAATAAAGTCTACCATTCTTTCTATAATCTATTTTTTGGGGAGGATTCAAGGAGTGAAAATTAGAGGAGTTTCAGAGAATACATTAAGTAACATTATCTATAGGATCAGAGTACTCCAAGAATTTAATAATTTCATAAATTGAAGAAGTCTCAGAAAGCATTATCAGGTTCTATGTGATGATTGGTTGATGGTGATGATTTAATGTAAAGTTTTATTATCTCTCATATATTCTTGGGTGGAAGGAAGGGGAAAGGATATAGAGTTCAAATATCTCTTGATATTGGAGGATTGTATATTCCTCTTGGAGTTTTATCCCTCCCTCTACATTTGGAAGCTGTAGCTACCTTTGGAAGTCATTACTTCCCTTGAACAAAAACTATTGATTATTTCTCATATATTTTGCATGGTGTATAGTGGTGTATTGGTGTAACTCGTATACTATTGTTCATTGCTCATTGGATATAATTGAATGGTTTAAGTATAAGTTGAAAAAGGTTTTTAAAATTGTACTTGATACTAATTCACCCTCCTCTCAGTATCATCTCTACTTCCATGAATAGAACTCTCACTATTTCACTGTCACTGACTTCATCTTCATCTGATGATGAGATGTCTTCTTTGGTGCAAAAGTTTTTCTTGAAAACGTTATTTGTAGTTCCTTTACCTTTATATGTTTGTCTACCTTTTGAGTAACCTTCATCATTTCTATTTTTCTTATGAGGACATTTGTTAGAAAAATGACCAATACCATCACAATTAAAACAAATTAAAGGAGTTTTACCTTTGTACTTACTGTTGGTTCCCTTGTTTAGTCTTTTGATGAAGTTGGCCACTTCTTCATCATCTTCTGAGACATTGTTGCTGCTTCTATATTCTTCTTGTTGCTTTTTCTTGCATTGATCTTTTGGATGCTTTGAAGGATGCTTCTTTTACATATGGATTTTCCTGTTCAGTTCTAATCTCATATGTTGTGAAGATTCCATGCAGTTCATCCATGCTTATTGAGTTTAGATCTAATATTTCTTCTAGTGATGATATCTTAGGGTTGAATCTCATAAGAAGAGATCTTAGTACCTTTTGAACAATTACAGATTCTTCGATTTCTTCTCAAAATCCTATGATTGCATTCATTGTTTCATCAACTCGTAAGAAGTACCTTGCAATATCTTCATCTTCCTTAATTTTTATTTGTTCGAACTGACCTCTGTAAGTTTGAAGCTTTGCTACTTTGACTTTGGAATCTCCTTCATAAATATTTTGAATCTTGTCCCAAATCTCTTTAGCAAATTTACAATGTGAAACTTTGGTGAATACAGTATCACTGAGACCATTCAAAAGTGCATTTATGGATTTTGAATTATTCTCACCGAGTTTCACTGCTTTGTGATTTGTTGGTGGAACTGTTGGTGTTGTGTATCCATCTACAATTGATTGCCAAACTTGAAATCCCTGTGCATGTATATATGTCTTCATCCTTATGCTCCAAAAAGCATACTTATGTCCATCAAACTGTGGTATTCAATTTTTATATGAGTTGGTACTCTCCATGATCTACCTTTCAGTGGTTAAACTGATTTCTAAAGGAACCTGCTCTGATTCCAATTGTTGTATTACTGAGAGGGGGGGGGGGGGTGAATCAGTAATAACGTAATTATAATCCTTTTTCTTCAAATGTTATATCAACGTAGAATTATTATCCAATAATGAGCTGTAAGAAATAAACAATCACACATATACACAGTACACTAGTGTTTTATGTGGAAACCCAAATTGAGAGAAAACCACGTAATGCTTTTTCTTATATATCTTGAAGAATTACATTCATTGGAAGCACCGACTTCCTTTGTTTTCCAGCTGCAACTAGAAGGAGGCTACAACCCCCTAGTTTCTCAGGCTACAACCTAATGGAAGAACCAACTCCCCAATTCTCTGGCTACAACCAGAAGGAGGCTACAACCCCCTATGTTCTATGGCTACAATCGGAAGGTGGATACAACCACCTGTCTTTGCCCCGTCCTGCCACCCTGAAGTAGAAGTAGAATGATGGAACCACTATCACACTATCACTGTGAGATAGTGTACCAATAAATATGAACCATGCATCAACCATGCATCAACCTGTACATCAACCTGTATTCAACCTATACCATAAACAAGTGAATCAACCATGCACCAACCTGCAGTCAACCTGTACCATAAACAAGTGCATCCAACCATGTACGAAGTATGTACCAATAATGTGTCAACTAATCATCAACTATGACTCATAAATATGTACCAACATCATCAACTATACACCTCATGTATGTGCGCCAACTCATCAACTACTTGTCTCAACCATGTACTCAACATGTACCACAACCAAAAGCCCTCATCAATTTCATCATCAAAATATGATTTGTAGTTCTATAATAGACATGGTGTATATGATCACATTCTTTCAAACTTTCCTTAACTTTAAAAACAAGAGACTAGCATTTTCATCAAACTTTTCTTTAGTCTCACATGCCTAGTTTTGGATTAGTCAACAACCCTAAATTGAAGTAATCATAACTTTAAACCTGTAATTCATAAATATCTAAAACTGATACAAAATGTTCTTTAGTGTGTTTTATGCAATTCCTCCAAGTTTCACTACTTCAAACCTCTCATAAAATTAGTTATAGTAAAAATGACATACCTTGCTGAATTTTGGTTTATTCTAGAGAGAGACCTTGTAGAGAATGCTCCACACAACATATTTGATTTATTTATTTGAAACTGTTGAAAAACATACTATAGAATGTACCCTAACCAACACATTTGGTCTCATTCAATTTATATGTTTTATGAATAAGTTATGACATTTTTACCTGAAACACCTAATTTTGACTAGTTTCAGGACTGGCCACAAACCCTATTTTCCATGGAGTGTAACTCCAAAACTAAAACGACCCACAAGCTGAATTTTTTACCACAGATACTTGGATATTTTGTCTCACTCTCATAGAAATTTCATGGTCTTAATCATTATATAAAAACCTTTATAGCAGAAATGGTGAGATGACCTGTAAATAACATACCTTAGAAAGGACCATCAAAAGAATTTATCCTTCCTTGCATTTTGGCCTTCTTTTCTTCACCTTCACTTAGAATTCTGATTTAGATATCCTTGGTTACCTCAGAGACATATAGATATTCAATATTCTCAAGTTTTATTCAAATGAGAGAGCCTTGCCTCTTATTTATACTCTCCAAGTGGCTTCCTTAAAAACATCTTCTATGTCACTTGGCCCACTTTCCTTATTTTAGGGTTGGGTCCACTTCTAATTTCTCCATTAAATTTATTATTGAAATAATTTATTTTGTATTCAATTTGAATTATAATACACTCATCACTTCACTTTATTATTTACCTTTTAAAATCTCTTAAACCACTTTGACTACTTTGACCTTTTGGGGCTTCTAGATGACATATGAGGGTCCTCCAACTTTGTAAGGCCATAACGCTCAAACTGTGAGGAGTTATGTGACGTTCTACATACCACCAGAAATGGAATGACATGTAATATCCATATAGAATAGTATTATTTGAAAATATATCATAACGCATACCGCTACCCATCAAACAAACTTGGGTCCATTACCCAAACCTGGGGTCTCCAACTTCTCATGGCCATAACTCTCTAACCCTGAGGAATTATGCGACGTTCCACATACCACCGGAAATGACATGAAAAACACTATCCATCTAGAATATTTTCCCTAACAAATTCAATTTCCTTCATCTCATTATTCCACAACTAATCATGGGTTCTCTTACTCCACAAAGCGTCTTCCCGTGAGGGATTTCACCATAAGGGGACCACTTTAGAGTTCATCCATATTTACTTCTTATCAACAATGATAAAACAATAATGAGTCATATTTAAATCAAAAAATATTGGTTCCATTACCCAAACCTTTGTGCTACGGGTCTTTCTTCAAGGGTTGACATCAATGACAACCAACCTTAATCAACAATCTCCATAATTATCCATAATTATATTGATAAAAGTTATAGCCACAGAGGATATAGTGCGGATCTATACTCCTATGACCTGAATTGATCATAGCCACGAATAATACATAGTGGATCTATGAGATGACAATACATATCCACAACCAATATAAAGTGGATCTATGTGATAGTATATGTGTGATTATTCAAGAGAAAACTTCGTCGCAACCTGAGCAAAGTACATATCAGAGTGATCACTCAACCCAGGGTCTTCTTACTTATCCCAATGTATTATGAATCTAACCATGTGAATAGATGTCTTGATGTAGAACATGGTAGAAGCCACTTGATTACTGGTCAATGATGTAAACCGTTAACAAGCGCAAGGGAGGTCACCATTAATGTCAATGATTCCCAAGGTACTCTAGTACATTCCAACGAATGTGAATGGATGAGATATAGTCGAACATCCATGGAATCATTCGATGAGAGTTCAATGATGTAAGCCCATTTTCAAACATGAGGAGGCCTATCATTGAGGCATGCAAGTCCCAAAGTATTAACTAGTTTCTAAGTCTAGTTCCTGGATAATGTGTTGAAGTCAACATGAATAAACTCATTTAAGGAGGGCCTTGATGTATCCCCCATCAATGACACGAAATAGACACATAGATGTAACTGGTAGATCAAATGAACATGGACTAGCACAGGTATTGAGACAAGATATTTTTGCTGGTCGACTCTCGAGGCGGATACTTCCCTTGAACACTGAGGCACAACAGAAGAAACATGACATGGACCAAAACATGATGATGCAGTGGATACTGTGACTTTCGTCGAGTGACCCAAAGGAGTAATAAAAACTCAGAGGATTGGTTCAGTGCAGAGGTTTAGTGGATTAATATGTGCACAAATACAAAGTCTCATTTTCAAGGGAGACTCTAAGAGTTACTGGTAATGTTCTCAAAAACTACTTGGCTTGCTTCCTTCAATTTTTCCCCCATCCAGATAGATGAGTACCTCTTTTTGATTTAATGAGCTCGATGAGGGTAACACATGCTCGATATAACTCACCTTTGGTAAGTTCCACTTCCTTTGTTTAACAAACTAGAAGAAGTAAGGGTTCGGTCCCATATGGGCCCTTCAATGCATGTTTTTTTTAACGAGTCCATAGAAGGTAAACTCGGTAGATTTTTATTTTTAAAGAGTCTAAAAATGAATTAAAGAAGCCTCCAATGTTGTCCTTTTTCATAATGTTAGTCTTGTGAGGCTGAAAAACAGATAAATTATCACTCGAAAGACGCCCTTTCAAACCTTTTAATGAGTGGGAAAGGAAGCAAGATCACTCAACAATATTTTCATGTTTAGAGAGTTTGAAAAGAGCTTAAAGGAGACTCCAGGGGGTTCCTTTTTTGTGTATCCATACAGGTTCGAAAAAGAGATAAAAGTTTACCCAGATGCATTCTCATGTATTTATGAGCACGAGAAAGAACAAAGACTAAGCTCGGTATGCCCCTAGATTAACTCCAGAATGATCATCAAAGGCTGGAGACATGCCCTCCAAGCTTCAATTCATTCACCAACTTTGATGTTGTCACTAATTTCTCTACTAGATGAGAAAAAAGAGAATGGTGGATGAAAAGAAGGTTCAAGAGAGGTGACTATTTCATTTTTTAACGAGCTTCACACAGGAAAAGAACTATTCTCAGGGTTCCAGGTTCGATCCCCAGATTGTTGTTTCATTTTTTAATGAGCTTGCCACAGAGAAAAGAAACTAAGCTCATGACCTCTGTTTCATTTTTTAACAATCTTTCTACAAAGAGAAAAACTATGCTTGTAGGCCTTTGTTTGATCATGGCTTCCAATAGAATAATGCTCTGGAAGGATACCATGTAAAGGGACAAAACTCGGTCATGGATTCCAAGAGATCTTCGCTGGATGGAAGATAATCACTCTGGAAGGAACACATGTCGAGGGCTATGACAGGGGTAAGGTGATCAGGCTCCAATAGCCCTACCAAAGAAATCACCATGTCAACTAACAGATCCAAATCATCGGAAGTCAAAGGCATGGGAGATGATAAAAAATTGACATCAGGAGGGGAGATAGACTGTATATCTACTCAAATTTCTTCACGAGGGGGAAGAAAAGAGGATCAATGATGGTTATGTTCCCAAGGTATCTCATCAATGCTCAACATTTCCATGATATATTCATCCATGGGAAAAATTGAGGAAATGTAATCGATCGCAGATGGTAAGAAACTCAACCATGATTGCATCGAGGAACCATCAGGTGCCAACAGATGTTGGTCATCTGACGAGGGAGAGGCATATTGGATAGAAACTATGATGTTTCGGCTGGACTAAGTGGCATGGTGTCACCTAGTGCATCGAATTCCAATGGACAAGGTACAATCCAAGGGTCAGATGATTCCAAAGATTGATAAGTCACAGTCAAAATCATATTGACGGTGGCAATATGATATGTAGTCAGTGGAAGTGTGTAACATACCCACTACCTAGATCAAACTTTTTCATTTAGTTCTCGACAATGAGAACTCCCCGAAGCTTGCATCAACATCATGCCAACCCTGAGCAACAGGTATTTCATTCACCTATACGACTCTCTACACCTAACCGTAATCTTTTCCTGATGAAAACTTCAAGTTTTCGGGGTTTTTTCCTTTCTAATGTCGAGGGTTCCTATGCCCTCGATTCTTCGATATTCGATGAGCTCTCTTCCAGCCTTAGCCCCTCCTAGCTATGCCCTGGTCCACACAACCATGATCACGAGACCACAGCCTTATATTGTTTCTTTTCGTCGGGGTTTTTGGATTTCTAATGCCAAAATGTATATTCCCTTTGGATCTGCGATCCTCTGATTCCCGACGCACTCCAACTTCCACTAGTCCCCTTGGGCTAGTCCTTTGAGTCCATACGACCTCCCTCTATATGATTGCAGCCATACCTACTCATCGGGGTTTTGACACTCGTGGTGTCACAACAATCTGGTTCACTGATCTCCGATTCCCGATACGCTCCTCTGTTGCCTTGGCCTCCCGGGCTAAGTCTTTAGTCCACATGACCTCTATCTCACAAGATCACAGCCTTGTCCCCCATCGGAGTTTCAGACTCTCCAATGTTGAGATGCAAACGTCCCTAGGACTCGCGATTTCTTGAATCCCGACGCATCCTTTACGCACTAGCTCTCCTGGCTATGCTCCTAGTTCACATGACCATGATCCCTATGACCGCAGTCTTATCTCTCGTCGGGGCTACAAGGTTTTCAATGCCAAAATGTATGGGCTCACAGGATTCCCGATCCTTCGAATCCCATCTTCCCGCTACTGACAGCTAGACCCCCCCCACAATGGCGCTTCCTACTTCTCTAATATACTGATGGATGGCTCCCACTCATCGGGGTTTCGAGTGTCGCGATTCCAAAATGCATAAATAAATTGTCATCAGGATTCCCGATATCCTGATGACACAAACGCCGATCAACAACTTCCTATCGGGACCTTCCCCGACAGTGCCGATTGCTGCCATGCGTCCTCTCCTGATGGACGGTCTGATTTCTCTAGGATTTCGAGACTTGTGATGTTCCCATTCTCACAACCTCATGAACTCCAATTTCCCGATGTCGAATGTCCCGACTCTCCACGGATTTTAGACACTTGTCTCCCTAAATGGACGACTCATATTTTGCCGGGGTTTTTACTTCGGAATTTCCCAATTTCCTGTCCACGGGAATGTCGATATCCCGACTCCCGATAGCAAGCCTCAATCTCCACCATGTGTATCCTTGATGGGTGGTTCAGATCTTCCCGGCATTTCGAGACTTGAAGTGTCTCAATTTTCTTGTCCTCGAGAATCCCGATATGCCAATGGATAGACTCCCGATGGTAACCCTCGAACAGCTCCGGTCCAATCCGATGCTTGATGGGTAATTGGACCAAGATCTAATGGTCTAGATCCGTCCTTCCTGCACACACTCCAGAGACTAACTCCGAGTGTCTTAACCCGATCCAACGACCGACGAGATTTTTGATGAGATCCAATGGCTCAGATTGTCCCACCTTGTGCATTCTTCCACTACTTCGTGGATGTAGAAAGATCAATGGTCCAAATGTTGTCCTGGGTCTTGGGATCTATGATCCTGATTTCCTCGTTGTTCACGAAGATAGAGGCAAAAATGGGCAAGGTATGTAACGCCCTCGTTACTTCTGTCAATCTAACGGTCGTGAATGGCTATGGGTCATCCGACAAGATCTCATTCGTCGATTTGTTACATATCCCTACACTACTACCTTGGAACCTTAAGAGGGTCATTCCTCCTCGTACAGGGTTAATGAGACTTGCGTGTTCAAGTCCTTTTTCTGGGTTCTTGGTGAACCTTTCTAAGGAGGGAATCTCTGTGAATAGATCTATACCGGGGCATTTCCAGAGGTAGATAAGGGTAAACAACTTCCCGAGAATGGGCTGGAAGCCTAACTTGGTTCGACTCATGCCTAATTAAATTCATTTATCAACATAAGCCATGTGTGGTCTTTCTGTTATAAGCATATATCTAACATTACTTATCAAAACACTGCACAGACATTCTTATACTATAATTATTCACCATTTCATAGGTTATGAGCATATATGTCAGCATATGAATTTCAAGATGCAATATGAACAAAACACTTATCAGAAATAACTTCAGAAGTGGGTGCGACTACTGAGAGGGGTGCTCATTTCCACCCAACCGTAGGCGTAGCAACTCCCAGCGGATTTACCACTAGCCACCCTCGAGCTGAGGCCACGATGCTCTGAGACTGCATCTCTTTGTCTGCCAGTGAACAAGAGCGAAGGTTGAAATCCTTCCTCTCTACTATCACTCACTCTGCATAATGCCTGAGTTCCCCTCGCGTCTGCCCCCCCTTCTCAATCACTTTTTCCATACGCCTTATCCTCTCACGAGGTTGTGTGTGTCACGATTACCCTCGCACTGATCAGGCCTAACGGCTCTACGGATGGGCGGTTCACCATCCCATCCCTCATCAAGCCGCCCGCCTACCGGCCTGCGAGACATTAAATTTGGGGCCAGCGAGATGCTCTTGGTTCTCCGGGCTAGTGGAGTCCAAATACGGTATTAATTCTCGGTGGAAGTTAACGCCACCTTTTCGGGTGCCTTCCACCACCATCGTGGTCTCTTTTCTGCACATCCCCTCTCAGCAGTCCTGCAATAAATTCAAAATGTCATTCACATTCATTGACCTTTTTCCTCAAGGTCCCTTTACATCACATATTCATATTTATGAGTTTTCCATAGTTCTTGGCTAGTCCAGTTATATTTACAAGATGGGGGAAACAGGGTATTACAATTCCCTCCCCCTTAAAAGGAACATTTTCCTCGATGTTCTTAGATACTAACATGAATCGCATGTATAGAAGTAAAAAAAATCGGATATGCATGTCTCATGGCATCCTCCATTTCCCATGTAGCCTCATCTAGGCCAAAATGTTTCCACTGCACCTTGACCTATGCAATGGTTTTGTTATGGAGCGGGGTTTCCTTTCTATCCAGTATGCATTGGGGTTATGGTAGAAATTCTCCCTCCGGTTCCACCTGGATCCCAGACTAGTCAATTATATGATTAGCATCATGTACATATTTCTTCAATAATGAGACATGGAAAATATTATGTGCTTTTACTATGGGAGGAAGTGCTAGACGATAGGCTATAGGTCCAACTCTATCTAGAACCTCAAAGGGTCCACAATATTGAGGTGCCAATTTGGCACAGGATCCCATTTTGAGGGAACTCCTTCTGGGCTTAATTCTGAGATATACGTGGTCTCCCACTTTGAACTCTCTTGGAGTTCTCTTTTGATCAGCATAACTTTTCTGTCAGTTCTGAGTGACCTTCATATTTTGTTTTATCTAAGTCACTTGTTGTTCCATCTCTTTCAACATATCAGGTCCAATAGAAACCCTGTTTACAGGGTTACTCCAGCTAACTAGAGTATTACACGGCCTACCATAGAGGACCTCGAAGGGACTCATCTTTAAGGATGCTTGGTAGCCATTGTTGTAGGCAAATTCTACCAATGGTAGGTACTCTTCCCATTTCCTAGGTTGATGCATCACATGAATCCTTAACATATCCTCTAATATTTGATTCACTCTTCTTGTCTGTCCATCGGTTTGAGGGTGATAGGCAGTGCTAAAAAACAATTTAGTCTCTAATCCCGCCATCAGTGATTTCTAGAAATTGGAAGTAAATTTGGTGTCTCTGTCAGATATTATCTCCCTTGGCATGCCATGCAGACGAAACACCTCTTTCATGAATACCTAGGAGATATCTATCTCCTTGCAGGTCGATTTGACGGGGATGAAATGAGAAGACTTGCTCAATTTATCCACCACCACCATAATGGCATCATTCTATTTGGTTGAAGTCAATAATCCAGTGATAAAATCCATGGAGATGGTTTCCCATTTCCATTCTGGGATGGGCAAAGGGTGTAGTAGTCCTACTGGATGTAAATGTTCTGCTTTAACTTCTTGGCATTCTATGCATTGGGCCAAATATTTGGCTACGTCCTTCTTCAATCCTGGCCAATAAAATTTCTTCCAGGTGGTAGTGATCATTTTCTGGTATCATGGGTGACCGGTGTAGGGTCTTTTATGTAGTTCATCCATGATGAACCTCTTCAAGTCATCACAATTGGGAATGTACAGTCTATATCTGTAAGTGAGAAAGCCTCCTTCGGTCATCTGATAGCTTTCATATTTTACTCCAGTGGGTTCTTGTTGTAGATACAGGGTCACATTTCGAATGAAGGGATCTATTTCTTGTGCCTCTTTGAATCTACTCTTGACATCTATCTCATAGGTACTCACTGCTGCCAGGTGAATCATTTTCATGCTTCTGCTGAGGGCATCRGCCACCCTATTTTCCTTCCCTTTAATGTGTTTGATTTCAAAATCAAATTCGCTAAGGAGGGCCATCCATCTAGCTTGTCTAGCATTGAGCTTTGGTTGGTCGAAAAAATACCGTAATTCATAGTGATCTATCATAAGCACAAATTTTCTCCCCAAGAGGTAATGCCTCCACATTTTTAAGGCATGCACTATGGCAACCAGTTCTAGATCATGAGTTACATAGTTGACCTCATGTTCATTCAATTTTCGGGATTCATAGCAGATCACCTTTCCTTCCTGTATGAGGAGTCCTCTGAGCCCTTCCTTATAGGCATCTGTGCATACAAGGAAGTCAGCTTCTAGGTCAGTGATTTTCAACACAGGTGCATGGGTTAGTAAATGTTTCAAGGTTTGAAATATTTCTTCACACTGTTGTGTCCACAAGAATTTTGTTCCCTTCTTCTGGAGGGTAGTGATTGGAGAACCAATCTTGGAGAAATATTTTATAAATCTCCTATAATATCCCGCCAATCCCATAAAGGATTTGATGTCCAAGACATCCTTTGGGGTAGGCCATTCCATGATAGACCTGATCTTGTCAGGATCTACTACTACCCCTTCCTCGGACAAAACATGTCCCAAGTAGTGTATTTTCTTCTGAAAGAAGTCACATTTGCTAAATTTGGCATAGAGTTGATGCTCTCTTAGCACTTGTAGCACAAGTCTAAGATGTTCTTCATTTTCTTCTCTATTCTTAGAGTAGATTAAAATGTCATCAATAAAAAATTGTACAAATTTATCTAGAAATTTACTGAGTACACTGTTCATTAAGCACATGAAAGTGGTAGGGGCATTGGTTAAACCAAATGGCACTACCACAAACTCATAGTGACCATATCGTGTCCAGAAAGTAGTTTTATGGATGTCTTCACCCTTGATTCGGACTTGATGGTATCCCGAACTCAAGTCAATCTTTGAGAAAATAGACGCACCTCCCAACTAATCGAATAGATCATCGATCTTGGGCAAGGGGTATTTGTTCTTTATGGTTACTTTATTAAGTTGTCTGTAATCTATGCACAGTCTAAGGGTGCCATCTTTCTTTTTCACAAACAGGACTGGTTCTCCCCATGGGGACACACTGGGTCGAATATAACCCTTATCCATCATTTCTTTCAATTGCAATTTGAGTTCCACTAACTCAGGTGTACTCATTCGGTAGGGTGTCCTAGACACCGGCACCACTCCTGGAGCGATTTCTATCGAGAAGTCAATGTCTCTTCTCGGAGGTAGACCCGGTACCTCTTCTGGAAACACATCTTTGTATTCTCTCAGTATAGGGTGATCATCAGGGCTGGGTTTAGCGCTTTCGATTGTTTTTAGAACCTGTATTTCATATAGGGTACATCCCTTTCGGCAATACTTTCTCATTTGTAGGGATGATATTTTCCTCACCGAGACCGGTTTTTGGATCCCTTGAAGGGTTATCCTTTTTCCTTCTTTGCTCACACATTCTAAGGTTTTATGGTAACAGTCCAATTTGGCTTTATGGGCAGCTAGCTAGTCCATACCAATCAACAGGTCGTATGATCCCAAGGGTAATACATTAAGGGCTTCTTGGGTGGGAAATTCACCCAACCTTAATTGGCGAGCTGGTATGACCTCTACTACCTTTCTTTTGGTGCCAGTGGCTAACTGTACCAACCATGGTTTAGTTTGATTCTGTGGTTGTAGTTTACACTTATCAATAGCTCTAGGGGATATATAACTCAAATTTGAACCAGGGTCAATCAAAAAAGACACCAGATGGTTGAAAATCATACCTTCTATTTCCACCACTGAAGCTTGGTGGTCAGCATGGTTATTATCCAAGGCTACATAAATCTGTGACACACTTCTTGCCACCTCGTTGACTGTGGTGGCTTCCTGCATGTTATAAATTTTTCGACCGTTCTGTTGTCGGTGTGGATAGTCTCTCTGAAGATGCTCTCCTCCACAATCCCATCATTTCAGAGGTTCTTTCTTTGGGTTGTTAGTCTTCATTGATATAGGTCCATAAGTTTTATTTCCGTCCCCCTGAGGGAAAGTTCTGTTGGAGTACACTCCAGGTTGGGAAATTCATTCTGGGGTTCTTTTTGTAGTTTTTAAATCCCAAGGATTTGCTCCCCTTTTTATGAAATCGCGAACCACTCTTCGGTCTCCAGTATCCATGAGACTCTGCCCGATGTCCATATTGTTCATGAAAATATGTTGCCTTTCGTATAGTGTCTTCTAAGGTCTTTGGCTCATCGAATTTGATTCGGTTCCAATATTCTTTGGGTAGCCCACTGATGAAGCGTTGTGCCTTCGCCTTCTTTGCTTTGATGTAGGGTACATGTCTCAGTAAGTCAAGGAATTTTTTGACATACTCCTCCATAGTAAGTTGTCCCAGTTTGAGTTCATAAAACTCTTTAGCCTTCTCATCGAAATACCTTTTCGACAAATACTTCTTTCAGAAGTACTTCTCAAACTGTTTCCAAGACAAGTCCTCCTCACGGACCCCTTTCATATTCTTAAGGTCTTCCCACCAGATGGAAGCCTTTCTATTCAGATTGAAAGTGGCCACTCGGGCCTTCAAGTTCTCTGAAAATTCATGGACTCTGAAGTATTTCTTCAGTCCAAGTAGCCAGGCCTCGGCTTTCTCTCCCTTCTTTATCTCACCGTCAAAGGAGGGAGGTTTGGCCTTCCTGAATTATTCAAATTTATGACTATTGGAAGTCTTTTGCTTCTTCTGTTTTCTACGAGAATAGGGACTGGTCCTGCTGCTGGAAGAGACTTTTGAATCACTAGCTTTGTTCTCAATGGAATTGCCTGACACTGGTCCTTTACCTATGGGGTGGACCTTTCTTGATGTGCTTCTCTCAGTATGACCACTGACATGACCATGATTCTACATCTCAGGTTCATGCTGCATTTGTCGATGTAAGTCAGATAAGCTCTGCAGTAGAACTGCATTAATTTCGGTTTGATTTTCTTGTTCTTTCATCATCCTTTCATTATCGGCCTTGTAGCTTTGCAATTCGACCATGAGGCTCCTCACAGTCTCAGCTAGTTCTGGAGGGGTTCCTATTGCTCTTCTTTCGTCAGACTCTTTGTCTCTATTGTGGGAGCCTTCTCCCACCTTTTGGTGAGTCACCATACTCTGCGTCTGTATATTCCCGCGGTTGATCATCCGCTTGAGTGAAAAGACAAACGCTGGTTATTAGTCAAGAGTTAAATTCATTTTTATAATTTGCGCATAAATTCATAACTCTTTCTCATGCATACACAATCGGGTTCTCATTTTCCAAGTTTTCAATCCTGGACCAGAGAGTCAAGTTAGGGGGTTACTCCTCGTAGGGGTTCTTTGAACGAAGTTTATGCGCTACTTGTGCATGAGCCCAATCAAGCTGAGTGTTGTAACCATGCTCTGATACCACTTTGTAACATACCCACTACCTAGATCAAACTTTTTCGTTTAGTTCTCGACAATGAGAACTCCCCGAAGCTTGCATCAACATCATTCCAACCCTGAGAAACGGGTCTTTCATTCGCCTATACGGCTCTCTACACCTAACCGTAGTCTTTTCCTGATGACAACTTCAAGTTTTCGGGGTTTTTTCCTTTCTAATGTCGAGGGTTCCCATGCCCTCAATTCTCCGATATTCTATGAGCTCTCTTCCGGCCTTAGCCCCTCCTGTCTATGCCTTGGTCCACATGACCGTGCTCACGAGACCGCAGCCTTATATTGTTTCTTTTCATCGGGGTTTTGGGCTTTCTAATGCCAAAATGTATATTCCCTTTGGATCCGTGATCCTATGATTCCTGACGCACTCCAACTTCCACTAGTCCCCTTGGGATATTCCTTTGAGTCCATACGACCTCCCTCTATATGACCGCAGCCATACCTCCTCATCGGGGTTTTGACACTCGTGATGTCCCAACAATCTGGTTCACTGATCTTCAATTCCCGATACGCTCCTCTGCTACCTTGGCCTCCCGGGCTAAGTCTTTAGTCCACGTGACCTCTATCTCACAACACCGCAGCCTTGTCCCACATCGGAGTTTCGGACTTTCCAATGTTGAGATGCAAATGTCCCCAGGACTTGCGATTTCTTGAATCCCGATGCATCCTTTACGCACTAGCTCTCCTGGCTAGGCTCCTAGCTCACATGACCATGATCCCCGTGAT
>ML810268.1:173089-188304 GCA_009831015.1 Picea engelmannii
AAATTCTAAGGAAAGTGAAGAAAAGAATGTCGAAATGCAAGGAAAGATAAATTCTTTTGATGGTGCTTTCTAAGTTATGTTATTTTCAGGTCATCTCACTATTTTCGCTATAACTGTTTTTATATAATGATTCAGATCCTGAAATTGATATGCAAGTGATAAACCATATCCAAGTATCTATTTTTTAAAATTCAGCTTGTGGGTCATTGTATTTTTGGAGTTACACTCTGTGGAAAATAGGGTTTTTGGCTAGTCCTGAAACTAGTCAAAATCAGGTGTTTTGGGTAAAAACGTCATAATTTCTTCATAACAGATCCAACTTCCATGAGACCAAATTTTTTGGTTAGGGTACAGTCTTTAGTATTCTTTGTAACATTTTAAAATCATTTCATCAAATATTATGTGCGTGGCACGCTCTACAAGGTCGCTCTCTAGAATAAGCCAAAATTCAGCAAGCTATGTCATTTTTGCTATAACTCCTTTTATGAGAGGTTCCAAGTAGTTCCACTTGGAGGAATTGCACAAAACACACTAAAGAAAATTGTGTATCAGTTTCATATATTTATACATTAGAGGTTCAAAGTTATGATTACTTCAAGTTAGGGTTGTTGACTAATCGAAAACTAGGCATGTGAGACTAAAGAAAAGTTTGATGAAAATGCTAATCTCTTGTTGTTAAAGTTAAGGAAGGTTTGTAGGAATGTGATCAGATACACTAGGTCTATTACATAGATACAAATCAGATTTTTATGATGAAATTGATGATGGATTTTGGTTGAGGTACATGTTGAGTACATGGTTGAGACAATAGTTGATGAGTTGGCACATACATGAGGTGTATAGTTGATGATGTTGGTACATATTGATGAGTCATAGTTGATGAGTAGTTGACACATGATTGGTACATACTTGGTACATGGTTTGATGCACTTATTTATGGTATAATTTGATTACAGGATTGTGCATGGTTGATGCACTTGTTTATGGTACAAGTTGATTACAAGTTGGTGCATGGTTGATGCACTTGTTTATGGTACAAGTTGATTACAGGTTGGTGCATGGTTGATGCACTTGTTTATGGTACAGTTTGGTGCATGGTTGATGCACTTGTTTATGGTACAGGTTGATGCATGGTTGATGCATGGTTCAAATTTATTGGTACAGGTTTACAGTGGTATATATCACAGTGATAGTGTGACAGTGGTTCCATCATTCTACTTCTACTTTAGGGTGGCAGGACGGGGCAAGGACAGGTGGTTGTAGGCACCTTCTGGTTGTAGCCAAAGAACATAGGGGGTTGTAGCCTCCTTCTGGTTGTAGCCAGAGAATTGGGGAGTTGGAGCTTCCCTCGGGTTGTATCCTGAGAAACTAGGGGGTTGGAGCCTCTTTCCAGTTGCAGCTAGAAAACAAAGGAAGTTGGTGCTTCCAATGAATGTAATTATTTAAGACATATAAGAAAAAGCATTTCGGGGTTTTCTCCCGATTTGGGTTTCCACGTAAAACAATGGTGTACTGTGTATGTGTATGATTGTTCATTTGTTCATTGCTTATTTACTCTACAATTATTGGATAATAATGCTTCATTGATATAGCACTTGGATTATATGGTTAAAAGGGACTAAATTGCTCTATTACTAATTCACCCCCCCTCTCAGTAATCCAACAAGGTTATGAGATGAGTGTCCCCCAACATGGGGTTGAATAAAAGTGCCTCCTGAAGATACTCCCCAGGATTGTGAAGGGCTTCCAGAAAACAAAGGTTGCCCCCTACCAACAGTGGATTAATGACTGGGTTATGACTAGCAAACAGAGGGTTCCCTCTAGGAGGAGCATGAAAAGGGGGTTGTCCCCTAGGAGGGGTAGGCCCACCATAGAATGGTAGTCCTCCAAGAGGGAAAGGTTCATTAGATGGTGGTTTCCCTCCAACCAGTTGTGTTTGGCTGGCAGGGGTGTGCATTCTCGGGTGAAAATATGTCCCAGCAGGATCGTGTGGAACATGTGGAGCTATAGAGGAAAAGATCATAGAAACGGGGGTATGGATTGAAGTGCTTTAGAGATGAGCAAAGGGGATGATTCTAGCAGTAGGATGGACTTGTGATGACATAACAGTAGGGTTAATTACCTAATTGACTGGGTGACTCATGGTTTGACCGAACAGTCCTGTTTCACTAGAAGGGTCATGAGGATAAAAGGGTTGTCTAAAGGATTCAAAATGTTCATATATATTGTGTCCCAATGAAGTCCTCCATACAAAATGAGCAGGTGTGGGATTGGTATCTACTCCAGTGCTAGGTCAAACAACAATCCTATAATCATCACCAAAGATTGGTTTTGTGGATCCCATATATGTTTCGGTAAAATTTCTCTCCGGTAGTCATGGGACCTCTTCATCTGTGATGTTCCCAAGGGAGTCTAAATGAGGAAAAAGTGGTTCGAGAGGGGTTACCAAAAAATATGTAGTGTGAGGAGTGGGATTTTCAACCATAACCAAAGCGCCTTGTGAGTGATCTAACAGAGGAGCAATAACACTTCCAGTGTCAAATTGATTTTCTACCTCTCCACGATAGTTGTCTTCTAGAGGGTTAGGAGGTAAGGGTTGATAGCCTTCTGTAGGAATCCCCTTGCATCCTACGTGTGGAGAATAATAGAACACACTGAAAATCTAGGGCCAACTAACAAAAAGAAACAACATACACTAATAAAATCTAGGAATTAACCAAGCAAACAAAACTTCCCTTGATGATCGTACTAGTTGGTGATGAAATCCAACATCGTGTGATCAAGTCAAGAAGGGGCTAGGATATGGTGGAATAGTTACAATGGTGACCTACTTAACAAACTTTCACCTTGGTGCAAGCTTCCACGCAATAATTGTGGATTTACCCTCCAAGGAGCTCGAGTGAGTTTGACCAATGTTGATTCCAGGTATAGTGAGACTTCCCTTCACTGTCACCTTGTGTAAGTACCTAAAGACTATGGCAGCTAAAGACACCAATTTGTAGTGAGTCCCTGGGCGGGTACAATCGACAGTCCGATCTGAAACGTATGGGTAGGATAACAAGTCTGAAATCAACCCGAGAGGATCCCACACATAATCGTGGGCATACCTTCAAGTGACCCCCAATATATGATCTGACCACTACAAATAGTTGAACCATGGAGGGATAATCTCTGTAATTTGCCCGAATGCAACCTCATGCATAACCCCTGTGTGAGAGGGGGATCCCAGAAAACCTATACGATAATTGGATTTGACTCTCCCTAGATCAGGATGCTAATGTTTGTTTTGGAAACTTTGGAGAGTTGTACTCATGTCCTAATCCAAAGTGTTAATCCTAGTCTAATGTTGGTGAAAGATCCTAAAAATAAGAAATGTTATAGATAATTTTTAATTAGCATTTGTTTTACAGTTGTTCTTTACTCAAAGGGTGTAAGAAAGTGAAACGGATGGAATGATGACTCAATTCCCAAAAAATGCATAAAAAATGATAAGCAATTGTTTCTTTTCAATGAATGTTTATTTAAGGGAGAGAGAAAGAGCCATTTTCACTATCAAACACTAATAAGGAATGTCCTCAATCAATTTGTTCTCAATCAAATCCAATGTAATGCTAAAACATTTCAGAAATGTCTTCTAATATGAAAACCAATCACTAAGATGTATCTTTTTTGTTTGTATGCGAATGATGATTAATTCAATGCAAAACTTCTCATGCCAACTACCCTTTTAGATCAAGGAGATTCAAACAATCATAAGAAGATTTCACACAAAAAACACACCCTCTTTCTATGATTGAAACAAGAAGCAAAAAGAAAACAAAAGATAACAAATAAAATCAAACAATTCACACAAAAGAGAGATGCTTAAGAAAAATGACCTCAAAGAACCAAATGAGATGATTCATAGATTTTTGATGCCCTTCACCAGAGTTCCCACTCGGTTAGATAAGAGAGAAGAAAGCAGTGGATTGATTCCAAGTTCTCAACAGTAGAAAAAATCAAAACAAGGAAGAAGGTCACAAAATATGAACAACAAAGTGCTTATTTCTCAGAAAGCAGAGTGTCAAAGGTCAATAGGAAGAAGTATTGAAGCACAAAGAAGCTGAGCAAGGGAAAAAAAAATAGACTGGGCTTCAGAAAAAAAAAAATATGGAAGGTTTTTTTTACAGAGGAAAGGTTGACGCTATGGTGTAAGGGGCACTAGAGAATTATAGTGCTCTGTCTAAGACCTTCAAGGGGTGTCGGCACTCTGATAACAAGGCAGGGGAGTGCTAGTGTCTTAAAACCCAGAAAAATGTCCAAAAAAAAACAAAAACTCAAACAAACTTTGGCATTCACAGTGTATGTTGTTGGCCACTATAATTTCTTATTTAACTAAACAATCAAGTGCTACATAAATTTTCAACCTAGGGAAGTCTTTTATTTCAAAAGTAATCACGCACTATATATGCTCAATCTCAAAAGCAACCTAGAGTTGTAGTAAAAATATATTAATCACACTTTGCCTTGAACAAACTGAAGTTCTAACTTGAATTACAGGAAAGCAAACTACCTATTGCAGAGCTCAAATTTTAAAGAAATGATTAATTGAAGAATCCTGGATTACATTAAAATAACAACAAGATGTTGCAACAATAAAGACCAACTATTTTGTAACCAGAGAACAAGACCCTATTCTCGAAGCAAGAATCTTCAACACCTGTTTCTGATCATCACACTCTCATGAACTCATCACTGATTGAAATGATTGACACACACTGAAGGTTAACTAACTCTTAACAGAGAACATGACCCTATTTCCTAAGCAGGAAACTTCAGCACCTGTTTCTGATTAGCACACTTTCATGAATTCATTAAACTAATTGACATGCACTGAAGGCTAACTATCTCTAACAGAGAACAGGACCATATTCCCTAAGTAGAAATCTTCATCACCTGTCCCTGATTATCAAGCTTCCATAAATTCACCAAGCAGGAATACTAACTAGAATGATTAACAATTATCCAAACATGAATCATGTGAAAACAATGTAGCAATCGATAAAGCAGAGTTTCAGCAAGATAGAATTCAGTATAGTGTTTCAACAAAATAGAGTTTAGTAAAGTAGTGTTTCAACAAAACATAATTTAATTAAGGCATGAACAAAAATAACACTAACACTCTACAAAGCTAATGGGTGAATCTTGTGAAGAAGGTGGGCCCTCCCTTCTCACAAGATTCCCCTGAAACGAAAGGAACTAGAGAGAAATGCTCAGAACAGCCTTTTATTCATCTGTCAACTGTATCATATTACAATGTCTGAAATGAAACACGTCCTTCTCTGTAAATCCTTCTTAGCAAAGAAAGAAGATCCTCTCTAATGATGATTTCCTATTATTTAAAGAGGACAATCCCTTCGATACAATTTGATCAACAAATTACAGGTGTACATCTCAGTCCTATTCTTAGTCAGATCGACTTTCTAAACTGGAATAGGATACCCTATTCTCCCACAACAGAATACTATTGCAAGTGTTGAGTGAGGTGTTGTTGTTGTGGCTAGAGTAACAGCTTCTTTATTTGTCTTCTTGTTACTGTTGTTGTATGTTGTTTCAGCATCGCAAATCGTGGGCTGTTTCAGCCATGGGATTTGCGTTCTGACTATTTCAGCAACTTGGTCTCGGGCAACAATGATGGTTAATGCTAGCTCAAGGTGCGGTTGTTGTGGTCATAATAGTTTTGTGTTGTTGTTTCAGCATCGTAGACCACGAAGGGTGTAACAACTTCTTTTGGTGAGTTGTTGTTTTAGCATCGTTGACCACGAACTGTGTAACAACTTCTTCTATGTGAGTTGTTGTTTCAGCCACAGGGTTTGTGTGCTTTAACTGTTTCAGCAACGGGCCTCAATGCTAATTTGCAGTTCGCAATGTTTCATCACTTATATATTTATGATCAATGGTTAAGTACAAGAGTAATGTAAAATTATATGCAAAACAGATTAAACATATAGTAAAGAGAAGAGACGTTGTATACCTTTAGAAAGATAGGGTAAGGTGGTAATGTGAGTTTAAATGTGAGTGAAACAAGGGTGTAAAGGTAGAAAAAAGTGTGAGTAAAAAGGTACATTGTATGGTCCTAACATCCCGCCCAACTTAAGATGTTGCATGTCCTCAGGCAACTTCACTCTGAATTAGAATCTGAATACCGACTCTGAGCGTGCAAGTTACTCAAGCAGTAGCTGTGGAAGGTAATGTATGTTGGAGATCTAAACCCTTGAATGCGTTGTAACCTTTGCCAAGCTGATGTTTTTGTCTTTTTGGGCAACTTATAATGAATTTGATATTTCTCTGCTGGCATCCAAAGGATAGGAAAATGAAACTAATACCCTATCCAACTTTCAACACATTATTGAACACACTTAATGTAGCTAGGCACCCTGGAGATTGCTATCTCAAAATTAGTGGGGCTAAAAGGATTGTGTTCCTGTCTTTTCTCAGTAGATTGTTTCCAAAACATGTTATTTGCCTGTAGGGCAGCAATCTCTGTGGATTTAATAAAATGTTGACACTCCTGAAACACTGATGCTTGTAATTGTTGAATGTGTTGAGTCATCCCTGGTTTCTTTAAAAACTGATAATATTTTGTAACAAAGGTGGAAGCATTTTTTGGTTCTGGTCTTATCCAGAGAAGGAGGTTATCCTCATTGTGCTTGGCAGCTAGGAAGTCATCCTGCCATATAATCTGATTGTTGAGGAAAGAGGTAAGTGCTTGAATCTAGATGTCACCGACAAGAGGGTTAAGGTTAAGCTTTCGATTCTTAGGGATGGCCTCATTATGAAAATATGCCTCACAGAGGAGGTGCTAATCCATAGCAGAGGCTTCTGCAAAGGTTTTAACAAAATATATTGTGTTTAATACTACATGGGGTTTACCTTCTTTGACTGATTTGATCTGAAACCATGTAAGTCATTCCATGAGGAACGGAGAGTAATTGCATGATGGTTTCCTTGCAGCCAATAGCTTTTGTGACAAGTCAAATATCAGGAGCAATCTGCCTTTTAGTTCTTTATTCTTTTTCTTAAGGGTACGAGATTCCTGGCGTGTTTCCTCCAAAGCTTCCCAATTTGAATAGATGTGATTTATCCAGATTTGTTTGTGTTCCTACAGGATTTTGGCCTGTGTAACAATAGACTCTTTTTTCCATTTCTGTATTATTGCCTGCTCGTCCCATGGTTGAGTTTTTGTTTCAGCGTTGCAAGTAGTAGGTTGAGGTAGGGTCTGAGTGGCTTGTTCCACAAAGGTGTGGGTATTGATCTGGCTGGGAGGGGTAGGTTCATCGATAGGCAATGTTTGTACAACTTTATTAACAAAATAAGGGGTTTCAGATTTGAAATTTGTTGCAGGCTAGGGCTCAGTCTTAATTTTGGAAGGTCCTGATGGTTCTTGTGTAACAGCAGGGTGTTCTTCTTTGAATTCAAAATTTGAATGTGCAGGGGGAGCTCCTGGCATTGGAATTTGAATTACTTTATATCCTGCTTGATAGTGTATGTCCCCACATTGAATGCACATATATTCTTTACACGAACTCTCTGTTGTAGTCCCCTCTGACATGGTTTCTATGCGAGCTAGGGTGTACAAGTTAAGTTCCTTCTCATATGCTTCCTTTTCCATGGCTAGATATTTCTTGTAGGCTTCCAGTTCAGACCTTAGGAACTCATTTTCTTGTAAGATAGAGGCCATTGTTGGTTCTAGTTGAGGAGTGACTGGTTCTTGTGTAGCAGTCACAGCCTCACTAGCTGGTTCTTGTGGAGAAGCTATAGGATTGGCAGCTGATTCTTGTGTTTCATCTTCTTGATGTAAAGAAAGTAATGTTGCAGCACCCTGGGCCTCTGATTCCTATGTCTCAATAACAATATCAGCAGTTGGTTCTTGTGTTTCAGCTGTAGCTGGTTCTTGTGTGACAATTATAGTTGGTTCTTGTGTTTCAGCTACTAAGTGAGTAGTTGGTTCTTGTGTTTCAACTACTGAATGAGTAGCTGGTTCTTGTGTTTCAGCTACTGAGTGAGTAGCTGGTTTTTGTGTTTCAGCTACTGGGTTTGAAACAGATGATTTCACAACATATTGAGCATCTGGTTCTTGTGTTTCAGTGCCCGTAGGTGGAGTAGGTAAAGATTCCAGAATTTGGGATGCAGGAGGTGTACGGGGTATTAGTCGGATGGGTTGGGGGTTTAGGGCAGTGGTGGTAGTGGTTGTCCTTGTTGAGGCCCTTGTTCATTCTCTTTGTAAAAAGGGAGGAAAGAAAGGAATTTGCTTTCGTTTACGTGGGGTTTTTTCCTCGATGATGGGACAGGGAGAATTGTCTGGTTCAGAATCATCGCTAAGAATATGAAGGGCAGGAGTGGATGATTCTGGTAAAATGTGGGGTGGGCTTGGTATGGTAGCGGGGTTAATTGGATTGATTGGGTCTATAGGCGGACTGTTAGGTATTTCTGGAGAATCTGGAGGGTTTTGTGGTTGTTGTTCCTGTAGATTTTCAGGAATTTCAACAGCTTCTTGGGGATCTATGGGTGGATTGTTTAGTGGAGGGTTTTGTTGAGAAAAACCCTTTTGGATAAGCAGTTGAACGAGATGGTGATGGGTGAATGAAAGGGTGGGATCTTTATCCTTTTTACAGTAGTGCGACATATTTTTAAGACAACCAAGCAAATAATAAGGAATGTTCACCAATCTATCATGCCATAAATGAGACAACAGGACAAAATCGTGCTAGTAGACTACCTGGTATCGACCTTCACAGGTAAGGTAATGTTTGACAAATTTTGCAACTTCCGGCCATGGAGGCGGAAATGAGATGAGTCAGACACCCCGTCCTTTAGGTTCAATTTGTTCCCCTGGCAAGAGGAAATCCTGCTGGGCATTCAGGATGATATGTTTGTGACTGAACATGTGAATGCCATTGGTAGGGAGACCCAAAACCTGTGCTATATCCTCTTCTGTAATTGAAATCTGAACCCCTTGAACAATGGAATGGTCTTCCTGGAGATTTTGAGCAAATTAGAGAACCTTTTGTTGATCAAATCCCTAGAGCCTATGAATATAACCGAGCCATCCTACCTACAGAAAAATTTGATAGGATTTGGGATAGTGTTCTAATGGGGCTGTCGTGGCGGGTTTGTACCATATAACAGAGCCTCCCATAGCTAACAACTCAGTAAAATAATCCGTCAAAGAGTTGAGTAACAACTTCTGTGGAAAGTGATTTTTTCGAGTGAATGCATGCAAATGGTGGTGAAACAAATGAAAGGATGGTAAATAGGAATGGCGGTGGTTAATTTGTGTGAAAAAGTTCAATATTTCCTCCCCCCCCCCTTTAAGTGACGCTAATAATGATTTTACATGAGTGGTAATGATGAGTTGGAATCTTCTCATTAACTATAGCTTAATTGTATTTACATAAAATTTACATACCTCACCTTTACCTTTTGATTCGTACTTCAAAAAAAATATAGAGCCTGTCCATAATAGGTCTATAGTGGCCGTGGCAGAGACTTTTGATTTTTTAGCTGAATTGTATCAAGGATTTGTTGACTATAAAGACAAAATGTAGTATGAGAGCACAAAGCCTTAATGACAGAGAATGCTGAAAAGTTGGTGTTTCAGCAACAGAAAGAAGGGAGAAACAATTGTTGAATGGTGTTGTTTCGTCAAATGGAAAAATGTGAAGAATTGTTGAACAATAGTGTTTTGGCAATGGAAAATGTGAAGAATTGTGGAACTGTGGTGTTTCGGTGAAAGGTTGCTGACAGTGGTGTTTCAGCAATGGGAAAATGGTGAAGGGTTGTTGAACAGTGGTGTTTCAGCAATGGGGAAAATGGCGAAAAGTTGTTGGACAGTGGTGTTTCAGCAATGGGAAAATGGTGAAAGGTTGTTGACAGTGGTGTTTCAGCAATGGGAAAAATGGCGAAAAGTTTTTGGATAGTGGTGTTTTAGCAATGGGAAAATGGTGAAGGGTTGTTGAACAGTGGTGTCTCAGCAATGGGGAAATGGTGAAAGGTTGCTGACAGTGGTGTTTCAGCAATGGGGGAGCTTTTCTCTTCTTGAAGTAAGATCGTCCTTCCTTAGTAGGCATTTTCTTTGATCGAGAATCTACAAAAATCAATTGTAACATGGTTTTTCTTGACAGGGATTATTAGTAAATGAAATCTAATCTAATACTAAAGAAAAAAAAAGAATTAATTGCAATGAGGGGTAGGAGCCCCCTCTAAAAAGAGGTAATGAGAGTCTACCACACATGTGGCCTTAAAATCTTCTTTGGAAATAGGGTGTTGGTGTAGACGGAGACGATGACCATTTACAAGTAATGATGTTTTAGAGTCATCGATTGTGAGGAGCCTTACTGTTCCATTGGGGAAAATAGTGTCTACTTCGTAAGGTCCAAGCCATATTGTACGTAGTTTCTCTTGAAATTATTTGAACCGAGAGTCATATAGTAGGGCCCAATTGCCTTTTTGGAACTGCTTATGTTTGATGGTTTTGTCATGCCATTTTGATCTTTGATGTTGAATCATAGTTGTCTGATGAATGGCATCTAGTCTTTTTTTCATCCATTTCATTAAGCTGTTGCAGCCTGGTTGTCTGTGCATCGGTCAAATCAAGGTTGAAAGATAAAGCAATCCTTAAGGTTTTGATTTCAAATTCCACAAGAAAGACAACAGTCTTTCCATAGACTAATTCATAGGGAGAGAATCCTGTAGTATTTCTCTAGGTAGTTATGTAGGCCCATAATGCTTCAGGGAGCCTATGAGACTAGTCCTTTCTGTTTTCCTTCACTATTTTTGTGAGAATGGATTCTATTACTTTATTTGTGCTTTCCACCTGTCCATTGGCTTGGGGGTGGTATGCTGTAGTCATTCTATGCTAACTATGATATTTTTGAAGGGTGGATTTAAAACCATGAGAAGTGAAAGGAGGTCCTCCATATGTAACTAATTCTCTTGGCACTCCAAATTTGATGAAAATGTCTTCAAATAGGAAATCTAGAACTTCTTCTGCAGTCGCTCTATGGAGTTCTTTATCTTCCACCCATTTGGTCATATAATCTATGCAGACCACTATGTAAACTTTTTTATTGGATGGGGGGTTAATGGGTCCTACAAAATCTAAGGCCCATATTTCAAATGGTTCAAGTACTATCTGGCGGTTTAATGGCATTTCATCTCTATGATTAGGTTGGACCACTCTTTGGCAGCTATCACAGGCCCGTACATATTTCTTTGCATCTTTGAAAAGTGACGGCCAATAATAGCCCATCCTGAGAATTTTATGTTCTGCTCTCTTATCAGCAAAATGCCCTCCACAAGGGCCATCATGACAAGCTTTTAGTAGATTATAAACCTCATCTTCGCTAATTCACCTTCGTATTTCTTGATTAGGTCCTATGTGGAAAATACACCCACTTATCCAGCTATACCTAGCACTTTGTTGAATGATTCTTCTTTTCTCTTGGTGGGATAGGCGTGGTGGTAACTTCCCTGCAACCAAATAATTAGCGATGTCTGCATACCAAGGTGAGTGAGCAGATACTGCAAATATATATTCATCAGGAAAGGAATCATCTACTAGGGTATCATCTTCAGGTTTTAACCGAGAAAGAAAATCAACAACTATATTTTCTTTTCCTGGTCTATCTACAATTTTAATATCAAATTCTTGCAATAATAGTAACCATCTGGTGACTCGAGCAATTGTGATAGGTTTGTTCATTAAATATTTGATAGTTGAGTGATCAGTATGGACAAGAGTAGAGTAGCCAGTAATGTAATGTCTAAATTTATTAATAGCATAGATAACTGCTAAGAATTCCTTTTCGGTAACTGTATAATTGAGTTCAGCAGGAGTCATATTCTTGCTAATGAAATAAATAGCATAAGGGAGATGATTTTATTCTTGTCCCAAGACAACTCCTATTGCAGTATCTGAAGCATCCGAGGATATATGAAAGGGAAGTGTCTAATCAGGTCCTCTAAGAATAGGAGCTACAGATAACTGATGTTTAAGTGTATTAAATTCTTCCTGGAAAGAATTAGTCCATTTGAATTCAACATTTTTCATCAGTAACACAAACAGGGGAGAAGTTATTTTGGAAAAGTTTTTGATAAATCTTCTGTAGTATCTAGCATGTCCTAGAAAACTTCTTACCTCTGTTTGGGTTTTGGGAGTAGGAAGATCCTTAATGACTTGTATCTTGGATGGGTCTACCTAAATTCCTTGAGATGAGATAAAATTTCCAAGCACTATTCCTTCATTCATCATCATATGACATTTTTCTGTACTTAAGGAGAGGTGAGCTTGTATACATCGTTTAAGTACTTTCTCAAGGTTTTGTAGTGCTTCCTGAAAAGAAACACAAGTCATCCATAAAAATTTCCATAGAGTCATTAAGCATATCATAAAAGATTCCTATAACTTCTCTTTGGAAGGTTGTTGGAGCATTACATAGTCCAAATGGGAGAACTCTATAAGAAAAAGTTCCCCACAGGCTAGTAAAAGTGGTTTTATCTTGATCTTGAGGTGCAATTTTGATCTGATTATACCCACTGAAACCATCTAAAAATAAGAAAAATTTATTCCCTGACAAACTGTCTAACACTTGATCAATGAATGGTAATGGAAAGTGATATTTTTGAGTTGCTTTATTTAAGGCTCTGTAGTCCACACATACTCTCCATTTTCTGTTTTTCTTAGGGACTATTACCAATGGGGAAACCCATTCACTATTTGATATAGGATATATAAACCCTGCATTGAGCAATTTTTGAAGTTCTTCTTTAAGGATTTCTCCTAAATTAGTGTTCATTCCTTGTTGAGATTGGCAGATCGGTCGACAATCTTCCTTAATATATATTCGATGAGTACATAATTCGGGAGAGATTCCTTTCATATATATATAGTCCCATGTGAATGCTTCTTTATTTTTCATAAGTAACTTCATTAATTGTTGTGTTTCATCATCTGTCAGGTTAGGGTTTATGTTCAGTGTTTTGCCCGGTTCAATTTCTACTGGTATGCTTTTAGAAAAGATGGTGGCAGATGTTTGAGGTGGGTTTTCAGAGTTAAGATTTTCCTGATTATCTGACTCCAACAGTGTAGCTAGTTGGTTATGAGTTTCTGGAGCCACAGAGGAGGGTTCACAAATAAAATTATTAATTACTTCATCCTCAGTGGCATCTTTAAGTCTTAAATCTTGTCCAATAGTCAAGATGGGTTGAGTAAGTTGATCATCAAAGTCTACCCATACCAAATTATCATTATTAATCAAGGGTGTAGCATGAGGGTAGACGGTAAGTTGTTTAGTTTTGTAACCATTGGAAATTGTCATTGAACCTGATCTACAGCTGATAAAATCATCTGTTGTGGCTAGCCAAGGCCTGCCCAAAATTAGAGGGTGGCCCCCCAACTTTGTTTTAGGTTGTAGTACCACAAAGTCAGCTAGATAACTCCAAGATTCCACTGAGATAATTAGGTCTTCAATGACTCCCTTTGGTTTAATTATGGATCGGTCAGCTAATTCTAGGATAGTTGGGATGTCTCTGGTTTCATTTTGCAATTGTAACAGTTGTGAGGTTTCTAGAGTCATAATGTTGATAGCGGCACCTAAGTCTACCAGGAATCGAGGGATTATCATTTTTCCAATTTGTACTGAGACGGTAGGGTGGTCGGGATCACCATATTTAACTAGGGGGGCTTTACCTGACATTAGTGCAAGCAAGACACCGATAACATGGACTGTGAGGGGATCCTTAATTTTCCTACCAGGATTCTTAACACAAATGTCTCACATCGTCCTGGCATAAATTGGTACATCTCAGAGTGCTTGTAGTAGAGGAATTTTGACATAAAGATTCTGTAATTCCCCTAGAAGATTGAAAGAAGGAGGCTCAGGCATTTTAGTCAAAGCTAAATGCTCAGGAAATGGTGGTTTTGTTGTTTTAGTAGCATTGTTAGAGGATGATTGTACCTCTTCAGGTACATCATGATCTTTTGTTTCCTCTTTATCAGAAGAGGTAACATCGACTATGATAGGTTCTACTATTCTCCTAGATCGTAAATGAATATCGTTGGATTGCACAGGGAGAAGAGAGAATGTAGGCTGGTTATGAATATCAATGCACTGCATAGCTTTATTATTGGGGTTAGGGTTAGGTTGTACAGGTAGCTGGGGTCTCATCATTTGATTGTTTGGTGGAGTACCTGATGGTAAGGAGAGTGGTTGCAGAAATTGTGATTGAGGTAATTGATTTGGGAAGGGGGGTTTTTGTCCTCTCCAATTTGGATTCCATTGATTTTTATATGATTGTTGTTGTTGTGGAGGCCAAGAATTCCACATTGACGGATCAAAAAAGGGTGGGTTAGTTTGTTTCATGGGTGGTTAGTTCATTTGATTTAGATATTGCATTTGATTGTAGGGAGGGTAACTCATTTGATTGAAAGAAGGATAGTTATTCCAACGATTAGAAGATGTAAATGGCATGTTAGGATTCATACCTTGTCCCCGAAGTTGCCATTGCCTTCTCTGTGTCAGCAGATAGACAGCTTCATCTTCTTCATCAGTTGGTTGTAATGATGCCTTGATTCTTGGTAGAGAAGGACATTGTTGAGTCTCATGATCTTTATCACAGATGGTGTAGATTGGCTTTTTATCCAATGGACATTCCCTTCATGGGTGCTTGTCTCTGCATTTAGAGCAAAAGATGGACAGAGCTGCTTCTTCTTCTGCTTGCTTCTTTTGAATCTGCAGGGTGTCAATTTGTGAGGAAAAAGAGCTTAACATTTCAGTTTTAAAACCTTCAAGTAAATTACCTATTTCGGCTCTTGTTGCTCCCCAACTAGCTTATTTTTGGACTCTTGAAAATGTGGTGTCCCTACTATTTGATCTATTTCTTGAAGCTCCTCTTGAACATCTTTTACATAGGTTAACGATTTCATCATATGATTCCTTAGATATGTCCCCTTTTCCAAGCATATTTAGCATATCTAGATAGTCATCCCTTACTCCTTTTAATAATATATTTTTAAGAATATCTTTACTTACATTGGGGTGACTGGATCTTTGTAGATTATACTGTAGCCTTTCTACAAAATCCTCTAGATTTTCATCCTCTTTCCGCATCATCTTAAATAGTTCCTCCCTTTTTTCTCTTGTTCGGTGATAGTCCTGGTATTTATTCAAGAATTT
>ML810268.1:197946-208416 GCA_009831015.1 Picea engelmannii
TTTCAGGTTGTTGGTTTTCCTTCAGGCTCATTGACTGCACACCGTGTACGTCCGACATTTGGGTAGGGGGAACAGTCAAAACAGAGGTATGGTTGGTCGTTGTCTATTGTATCGACAATTTTTGCAATTGATTTGACAACAGATCAGTGGAATTTCCTTGTGTTGAACCAACTATACCATCAGCATGTGGTCCAAACTTTTTTCTGGCCTTGTCGAGGATGGACCGTGGCACATATGGAAAAATATCATAGAGTAAACTAGAATGAGAGAAAATAAGTTCAAGCTCTTGTGCTCTCATTATCACCTCCTCTTCTGAAAACACTCCCAAAGTTGCAACGTCCTTGGATAAAAATGGTACCAAAGACTCCAGCAACCACTCCAATAGGAAAGCTGGTGGGACCTGTACCTTAATCAAGATCTTTCGACACCACCATTCTCGGATGTGATTTGGGATATGATCGACCTTAGTCAGCTCAAAGTTGTCCAGCAATTCAATGGTGGCATTGTATCTCACGGTTAGTTAGAAATGGTTTAAGAATACCAACGCCAAGTCACTAAAGTAAGAATATCTTGAGCAGTTGAGCTTGATGTACCATTTTATGGCACCCTTGATAAGAGTGTATTGAAACAAGTGCAACTGTATGGAGTCATCTCGCAACAATTTGGATGAGCACAATAAGTGGAACATTGTCACGTGATCACCTGGGTCTTCGCCAAAATTGCCTTCAAATTTTGGAATATCAGAGGGAAACTTAGTCAGCATAGGAGGCCAACACGGATCATGAAAAATCGGGTCGATAAGCAGCCTTGACAAGTCTGGAAAGTGTAACGTTGCCAGAAACGGTAGTTTGGGTTGGGTATTATGTATAGGAAAAAGGGGACATGGAATTTGACTGGCACCAGGTTGCCAGGAAAAGTTGGGTTGCTGGCTAGGGTTTTGGTAGAAACTGTGGCCTTGACCAGTGTACGAAAACTACAGTTGTTGGGAAATAGTAGGATGATTCCCATAATTGGATGACCTTGGTTGGGCATGGATTTCTCCATGTGTTGTGTTCCAAGGATTTTGGGTGAGGATGCCCCCAGCCGATCTGGTGGGCATAGGTACTGAGCCTTTCCCGGGGTTCAATTGATCATGGAAGGGGTTGCCCTCAACCATCATCCCTTGTGAGGGAGATGATTTCTACCAAGGATTCCAAAGTCCTTGTGAGGAGAAGACTCCTGTATTTCCCCCCTGTGTAGGAATAGTACCTTGCACAGGATTTTGTTGTCCAAAACTGGGGTTTCCCCAAACCAAGATGGTAGCCGAAGAAAAGGCGTTATTACCAAATGCATCGAACAAAGAGAACAACATGGATCCCACCGACATAGTGTAAGATGAAGGTCCTAAAATGCCTTCTCCAAACAAGTTGTATTTAGCACTCAGCCCGATACATTGTTGGAAATAATTACCAAGTGAGGGGGATAGAGGGGGTATGTGACCCCCACCATAAGGGATAGCATTATAGGAGGATGAAGTGCCCCTAATAGAACCTTGCATGGGAGCATTGGAGCTATTTTCCCTGATACCCTAAGGTGGATTGGGAAAGGATGGAATTTGAATCAAATACTAGCATCCCATATGAAAATGGAGGACCCGTCATGCTCTGCGTAAAAGGAGTAGTAGTCGTCACTGATGAAGGTATCAAACCACTTCCCGAGGTAGAGGGGTGAATACCATTGTGGTACAGACCAATGAAGGTCAGATTGGAGGTAGGATACCCCATGTGGTAGTAGCCGTAGAGGGAGTGTGAGGGATCCCGGACGAAGTAGCAACATTTTCTTCCATAGCTACTTGTAAAATTATTTGACCCTCGTAAGGTGTTACCCTCATAGGGACAACTTGTACCAAGATTGGGGTCGACAAGTCAGTGATTAGAGGGTTGGGTGGCATGAGATCTTCCACTCCAAGGTCAAAAATGGTAGTTTCTTTCAAATTCGAGTAATATCCTCTTGGAGTAGGCTCGAGCATAGTTTCCTATGGCTCAGTCACTTCGAATGACCCTTGATGGTCAATTTTTCACTGTAACGGTGGCAGTGGTGGCTCTAATGCAACCAGTGGTAGGACCTAAAGCCTTCACGATCAATAGATATCTTGATCTTCCACTTTGTGAAAATATCAATGACACAGTAAGGCTTTAACTAACTTTTAAACCAAGCATACACTAGAAAAATTCCTATAATATAAACCAAGCAAACCACTATCTATTTGGAAGAACAATTACACCAGCCAACACTAGAGAAACTTATCGATGCAAGTGCAACTCGAACATGGAAGCACCCTTTGGGTACACTCTGCAAAGTGTGACCTGATGTCTACCCTAGGTACAATGGTATACCCCCGCAGTCACCCGTGTAAGTCCCTAGAATACAGGCAACTAAGTTTCCATCTCGCAAACAGTCACCAGGCATGTAAAGTCGATAGTCACATGGACCAGAATGAGAAGGATAACAAGCCTAAAACCTACCAAGGGTATCGAAAGAAAGTAGTCCAGAAGACAACTGAGGATCTCAAACAGATTCGAGGTCCACAAAGATCCATAGGCAAATGTGAGTGATAGTATCCCACAAAAGATCCTTTATATTCCTTCCCCACTACATTTAGTCCGACTTTTGAGGGGTTATCTTCACTTCCATTCCTCACGCGACCTTGTTTTTAGCCCATGTGTTAGATGGGGGTCCCGCATAACTTTCACATCACTGGACTTTAACACTCCCTATATCTGACTGCAATGTTTTTTTAAAATCCTTGAAGAGTTTCCTCTCCAACCTAATTCAAGGCCCTAACCCTAAACTAGTTGGTTGACCCTACAAACATAAAATCCTACTTAATTTTAGATTTAGCATTCATTTTAATGGATTTTTTAACTCAAAGGATGTGGTAGTGAAACTAGTGATGTTTATGAGAGACAAAAAGAGGAGAAAAAGATGAAACTATGAAAGAAAAATTACTTCTAGTCAAAAGTAAAGATATACAACTAACTCTTTGTAACAAATTTTTTCATAACTAACTTTTTTAAAGATCTTTAAAAAGAAGACCTAAACCAAAATTTTGCTCGACTACGAGCTACTTAAGTTTAAAGGAACTAGTAAATAAATTAAAAAATAAACTCCTTTTCCTATCTAGTAAAATAACTAACTCCAACTACTTAACCAAACTGGAAAAAAAAAAAAAAAAAATTGAAAAACGCTTCAACTAAAAAAACTTGAAATAAATATTTTTTCTCTTTTTTCAAAGAAAATGAAAGGGGTAAAAACAACCATAAGACAAGATTGAAAGATACCTTTGGCTGACTACGGATCACAAGGAATCACAAAAGAAACCAAACAGACAGATCAATCACTCAAAGACTTGTTTAAAAACCCTTTCAGAAGTAAACACAAGAAATTTTCAAAAGACAAGCAATCTAAAATCTAACCCAAGCTATTATTGTAGAACAAAGACTCTGTAGTGCATCAAGAAACCCTGAGAAGTAAAAAACTCAATCAGGAAAGATGTTGACTTCCTCTTCTTAAAAAATAGTTTCTTGAACTAGGTACGTTGTTGATGCTTAAGCAACCTGCATATGTATGTGGGTTGTCTATCAAGCAATGCACGTATGTACGCATGTTGACCCACAACAAGGTCCATACACCTCTATATTCTCTCTCAAAAAAAAAGAAAACAAACTGAATTAAAGGGAAGGGAGAGTTGTTATGGCACGTGAAGGTGACCAAAATCCCTTAAAAGACTCAGAAACATAAAACCGAAAGGAAAAAAACCAATCAGGCAACCCGAAAATCCCCTAAAACCCTAGAGGCTTCCCCAGTATGGTCGCCATTTCTGCTAGCAGGAGAACCCCCCTATGACTACACTAGGGTTCATAATGTAGGTAGATCAATTAACCATCTAAAATTAAACGACTTCTCTAACTTCCCCAAATATACTCAAAACTTGTACAAGAAAAGAAAAATTGAGGAGGTCAGGTAATTGTACCTCTACTCTGCGTCCGGTGATGACTTCCTCATGCTTGGAAGTTATGTTGACTGCACGCCTCCTCCCAGGTCTAGCCTACATCCAAAATCACACGACAAGCATGTTATTCCATGTACAAATTAGGGTTAGATGTTAGAACATAAACCAATAAAAGAATTCAATACACCATGATTTGGGACAGGAAAAGTAGTTCTTTTATTAATAACTCAATGATTATACCTTTTACAATCAAAGCCGACTACTACTCCATGAACTTGGTCCAAGATCCTCTTCGCCAAGATCCAAGTAAAACTTTGTATGGCTTATCCTCTCAACCTTATGATCTCTTATTGGTAAGTTAATGGGCTTCTAATGGAGTATTATAACCCTAAATTGCTCCATACATGCATACCTGGCATCAGACCCTCTTACTTGCTATCTTTTCCAAACCATCACTAAGTTTCTCTTCTTAAAAACGCAATTTTTGAAGATGTATGTGCACTGCACCATTATTTCCCGCGTATGTATGCTATATGCACCACTACATCCTGCGTATGTATGCTAGTTGCACCACTACAGCCCGCATATACTCACAAAAGTTGCAAAAAATAAAAAGTTGCAAGGAATTCATTGATATTATGGGCTATTGGGTAGTTTCCCAACTGTCCCACTACCTATAGCCCATCACCCAATTGAATAACCATCCTTTTGTCATATAAAAGGAGGTGTTTGGGTCTCATTCCAAAGCTAAGAATAAGAACAGTGAAACTCTACCTGTTTCACATCCCCTCCTTGCCCCAAGAATTTGTAGCCACCTTGTGAGATTTGCATCAAAATTTCCCATTTTACCCTTTTCCCTCCATGATAAGCCTATTCCATTTCCCTAGAAGAAGTTTGAGAGGAGAAAGATACGCAGAGGCACATTTGGAGCTTGGTGAAGAGGAGCCCGGACTAGGTTCATGGAGTAGTCATCGACCTTTTTGTAAGTAAACATTGTGATATCAATAAAAGGAATACTTTTTCTGTCCCAAAATATGATGTGCCAAATATTTGTATTCGATTTATGCTTTATTCTAACATCTAACCCATGATTTATATATGATATGGATGTTTTTAGTTTCCTGTTTATATGTTTGTGAATGCAGGTCAGCCTTGGGAGGAGGCTTTCAGTCACCACAACTATCAAGCAAGAGAGGATCGACAACGGACGCAGAGTAAAAGGTAAAGTTACCTGGTCTTTTCACTTTGTCTTTCATGTATGAATTTGGGGTATATTTGGGGTAGTTATAAAAGTAGGATACTTTTAGATGGTTAGATCTGCCTACATGTTGAACCCTAGTGTAGTCCTTAGGGGGGTTTTCCCATGCTAGCAGAACTGGTGACCATACTGGGGAAGCCTCTAGGGTTTTAAGGGCTTTTTTGGGTGTTTGATTGGTTTTATACCTTTTGAGTTTCTTTGTGAGTTTGTTGAGTCTTTAAGGGATTCTGGTCACCTGTTGGTGCCAAACCAGTTCTCCCTGCCCTGTAAGTATGTCTGTTTTCTTTATTTTTTCAAGACATACAGAGGTGTACATGACCTTATGTGGGTTAGCACACTTGCATACATGGCCTACTTTATAGACATCCCACAAACATATGTAGGATTCTTAAGTATCAATTTCGTACCTGTGTCAACAATTTGTTTTTTAAGAAGAGGTAGTCAACCTCTTCCCTGATTGAAGTTTTACTTCTCAGGGTTTCTTGATTAAGTGCAGTGTCTCTAGTTTTTACAGTCGAAAATTGGGTTAGATTTCAGTTTACTTGTCTTCTTATGTTTCCTAGAATTTTTATCTTTTTTTTAGCTTGGGTCATGAATCATGTATTCATGAGTTTCTTTTAGAATATTTTGTTATTTCTACTTTGAGTAGAAGAAAATATATAAAAAAAAAAAAAACTTAGCTTGTTAGGTCTCTTTCTTCCTTGGCATTTTCTTTGCATTTTTATTTGAAAAAGAAAACGAAATTAGCATAATGTTGTGTTTTCGTCTCATCTTAAAAGCATTGCAAAAAAAAAAACAAGAAAGATAATCCTTTTTTGCTAGTGTTCTTATAAGTTTCTTTTTTCGCAAGAGTCTTAACAACATCAGTTGCATTGCAATTTCCTTGATTTAAAACAAGCCATTTAAAGCGAACGCTAATTAAAATCAATTAGACTTTATGTTTGTAGGGTCAATCAACTAGTTTAGGCTAGAGCCTTGAATTAGGTTGGAGAGGAAACTCTTTAAGGCTTATAAACAAACATTGGAGTCAGAGCTAGGGAGTGTAAAAATTCCAGTAAACATGCAAGTTATCTGGGACCCCCCTCTAACACACGGGATAAACACAAGGTCGCATGCGGAAAGGTGACGGATATAACCTCTCCAAAGATGGACCAAACATAGTGGGTAATGCATATTGAGGACTTTTCATGGGATACTTTCGGTTGCATTTTCCTACATAGCTTCATGAATCTTGAATCCATTTGAGGTCCTCAGTTGTCTTCTGGACCACTTGCTCTCGATACCCTTGATAGGTTTTGGGCTTGTTACCCTACTCATTGTCGTCCACCCGACTATCAACCGTACCCTCCTAGTGACTGTTCACAAGATGGAAACATAGTTTCCTTCATTTTAGGGACTTACACAAGAAGAAGTCACCAACCTCTACTAGTCATGTTGGAGATATGTCGTCAACCTCTGCAAGTCATGTTGAAGACTAGCACCCAACCTCTACAAGTCATGCTGGGGGAAAGCACCCAGCCTCTACAAGTCATTCTAGGGGAAGAAGTCCAGTCACTACTATTCATACTGGTAATAGTTATGTAGCCTTTGTGAGTCATGTTATCGACCCATAACCAACCTCGGCAAGTCATGTTGGATATGTGCAATCAACTATTGCTATTCATGCTGGGGGCATTGATTTTGTTGAGAAACCTAGACGGATAAGACATAAGACTAAGTTCCCTTGTAAGTTTTGCAAGGGATATCACCTTACTCATTTATTCTCTAGCCATCCTATTAGCCCTTGACCACGTTTTGTGGAAACGTTGATCATGTTTGACCAATTTTGGGACTTCAACAGGCTAGTTGAAGACAGAGTGCCAGACGAAGCGGAGATCATAGGATCTCACCCCCTTTTTGCATGATTTTTGGGTTTAGGGCTTATGTAATGGGTATGGGATGTCATCCCATGGGTATTACCCATGCTTAGGCTCATTTTTTAAAGTATTAACATAAATATAGGTGATGTAGGAAAGAGTTAGTTGGAAACCAGTGTGCTAAGTGTGAATAGTTGTAAATGCTTTGTGCATACTGTGTGTTGAGAACTTGCAGAGATAAGTGAAAGTGACTGTAAAGAAGCTCTATGTTGTGCCAAGATCGGGGAAGGAGGGTCTCGCGAGGTGTGCATAGATATCCTGTCCTATGCGGAGTTGGTTTTGAAGCTCTATGCATGTAAGGATATTGATAGAAGATAATAAAGAAGACAGGTGGATGTAGCCCCATGTTGGGAGTGAACCACATATATCCTACGTTATGGTTTCTTTGTGTGATTTATGTTGATTATATGTATAGATGCATCTGATATAGTATCTTAGTGTTTAGTGATGTGAATGAATTCTAGATCTGATCTATTTCTATATACTAAGTGCTTGAATGTGTTAGTTCTTGTTGAATGTTGCCTTGCTCTGTAATTAAGGTTTTACTTGTGATGTGAATAAGGGATAAATACTATTGAATGTTAACTAATAAGTGCATTGTTAAGTATTTTAATCACATATATATGTCCTAGCTAGGTTGTATACACTTGAGTCCTGCAACACCCCCTGCCTCTACCTCGGGTGATACTTCATCTGCTTCGCAGGTGTGCCGAAACGGCTGGTAGTTAGGGTTTTTTTGGTGTGTTGTTGAAGCATTGAACCCTGGTTCTGCCCTTGTGCCAACAAATGGTTCTGTTGCCAAGACCTGAAACTATGATTGTTGGGAACTGAGGAAAAGTAAGCTCTGTGTGTAGATCTGTTTCCCTAGTGTGTAGTACTCTACTTGACTTGTGAGGCTCTGTGCTAAGAAGAGAAGTTTGATCTGAAGAAAAAAGGTAATATCTTAAAATCTTTGTGCCCTGATAGAGGTAATATAAGTGAAAATTGTTGTTTCGAAAGAATGGATCTAGGTATGTTTGATACATTTTTTCCTAATCTGAAAACTAGGGAACAACTAGAAGAAAGAATATATGATATGAATAGATCTGATAGAACTAGTTCAAGATATGTTATTCCTATGCATAGAAAGAATTTTCAGACTGACAAGTGGATGTAGGATCCTAGAAAGAATTTTTTGCAGGTCCATCACTGTGATCCCATTGTGTAGTACATGAAAGGTTGGGGATCATTCAAGAGAAATAAAGGATTGACTCTTTGTTATAGTTGTAGAAGACCGAGACATATTGCTAAGGAATTCCCTAGTAGAGGTCCTATTTTCCTTTGTTGTAAAGCTATTGGACATGAAGTTTTGGATTTCCCTAAGATGATTACTAAAGTTGAAAATATGAACATGAGACAAGAAAACCTCGAGGAAGGCCAAGAGACTAAGAATATGTTAAAAACCCAGAAAGAATCAGAGGCTATATTATTGCAAATGAAAGAAACCTTGAATGAACACAGAGACGTCATTTTATCAGAGACCTTAAAAGAGAAAGAGTGCATAGAAACAAGAATATGAGACTTTTGTTGATTAAGGTTGGCTGTCATTGATGTCAACCCTTGAAGAAAGACCCGTAGCACAAAGGTTTGGGTAATGGAACCAATAGTGTTTGATGTAAATATGAATCATTATTGTTTTTTCATGGTTGGTAAGAAGTAAATATGGATGAACTCCAAAGTGGTCCCCTTATGGTGAAAGCCCTCACGGGAAGATGCTTTGTGGAGTAAGAGAACCCATGCTTAATTGTGGAATAATGAGATGAAGAAAAGTGAATTTGTCAGGGAAAATATACTAGATGGATATTTCTTGTCATGTCATTTGCGGCGGTATGTGGAATGTCACATAATTCCTCATGGTTAGAGAGTTATGGCCATGAGAAGTTGGAGACCCCAGGTTTGGGTAATGGACCCAAGTTTGTTTGATGGATAACAGTATGAGTTATGATATATCTTCAAACAATACTATTCTATATGGATAGTACATGTCATGCCATTTCTGGTGGTATGTAGAATGTCACATAACTCCTCATGGTTTGAGAGTTATGGCCTTACAAAGTTGGAGGACCCTCAAATATCATCTAGAAGCCCCAAAAGGTCAAAGTAATCAAAGTGGTTTAAGAGATTTTGAAAGGTAAATAATAAAGTGAAGTGATGAGTGTATTATAATTCAAAGTGAATACAAAATAAATAATTTCAATAATAATTTTGATGGAGAAATCAAAAGTGGACCCAATCCTAAAATAAGGAAAGTGGGGCCAAGTGACCTAGAAGATGTTTTTAAGGAAGCTGCTTGGAGAGTATAAATAAGAGGAAAGGCTCTCTCATTTGAATCACACTTGAGAATATTGAATATCTATAGGTTTCTGATGTTTACAAATGATATATAAGCCGAAATTCTCAGGAAAGTGAAGAAAATAAGGCTGAAATGCAAGGAAGGATAAATTCTTTTGATGGTGCTTTCTAAGATATGTTATTTTCAGGTCATCTCACCATTTTCGCTATAATTTTTTTTATATAATGACTCAGATCCTGAAATTTCTATGAAAGTGAGAAAACATATCCAAGTATCTTTGGTTAAAAATTCAACTTGTGGGTCATTGTATTTTGGGAGTTACACTCTGTGGAAAATAGGGTTTGTGGCCAGTCCTGAAACTAGTCAAAATCAGGTGTTTCAGGTAAAAACGTCATAACTTCTTCATAACAGATCCAAATTTTGTGAGACAAAATATGTTGGTTAGGATACATTCTTTAGTATGTTTTTTAATAGTTTCATATCATTGCATTAAATATTTTGTGCAGGGAACTCTCTACAAGGTCGCTCTCTAGAATAAGCCAGAATTCAACAAGTATGCCATTTTTTCTATAACTCCTTTTATGAGAGGTTCCATGTAGTGCCACTTGGAGGAATTGCGTAAAACACACTGAAGATTTTTTTTTATCAGTTTTATATCTTTATACATTACAGGTTCAAAGTTATGATTACTTCAAGTTAAGGTTGTTGACTAATCCAAAACTAGGCATGTGAGACTAAAGAAAAGTTTGATGAAAATGCTAGTCTCTTGTTGTTAAAGTTAAGGAAGGTTTTGCAGGAATGTGATCAGATACACCAGTTCTATTACAAAGCTACAAATCATATTTTGATGATGAAATTGATGAGGGATTTTGGTTGAGGTACATGTTGAGTACATGGTTGAGACAGTAGTTGATGAGTTGGCACATAGATGAGGTGTATATTTGATGATGTTGGTACATATTGACGAGTCATA
>ML810268.1:246309-260443 GCA_009831015.1 Picea engelmannii
TAATGGCCTAAAGCCGACATAAATAAAATAACATTACTAATCTAAATCACAACTAATGGCCTAAAGCCGACATAAATAAATAACATTACTAATCTAATATGCCCCAATTAAGTGGTAATGAGCCAATATTAGGGCTTAACATGAAACGTCATACGTTTCTACCCAATCTGCTTCTCCCTCATCGGATGACCAACATCTATTGGCACCTAACAATTCCTCGATGCAATCATGATTGAGTTCCTTTCCATCTATAATCAATTACATTTCCCCAATTTTTCCTTTTGATGAACCTATTCTGGAAATGTTTCGCATTGACAAGTTACCTCAGGATAACAACCATCACCGATCCTCTTTTCTTCCCCCTCATGAATAAATTTGGGTAGATACACAGTCTATATCCTCTCCTGATGTCGATTTTCTATCATCTCCCATGCTTTCAAATTCTGATGATCTGGATCTGGTAGTAGACATGGTGATTTCTTCGGTAGGGTTATTGGAGCTTGATCTCCTTACTCCTATCGCAACCCTCAACATTTGTTCCTTCCCAAGTGATTATCTTCCATCCAGTGAAGATCTCTTAGATTCCATGACTGAGTTTTGTCCCTCGACATAGTATCCTTCCAGAGCATTATCCTCTCGGAATCCATGATCAGGAAGAAACCACGAGCATAGTTTCTCTTCTCTATGGCAAGCTTGTTAAAAAATGAAACAGAGGCCTTGAGCATAGTTATTTTCTTGTGTCAAGCTCGTTAAAAAATGAAACAGTCACCTCTCTTGAACCTTCTTTTCATCCACCCTTCTCCTTTTTCTCATCTACTAGAGAAATTGGTGACGACCTTAGAGCTGGAGAATGAATTGAATCTTGGAGGGCATGTCTCCAGCCTTTGATGATCTTTCTGGAGTTAAGCCACTAGCTTTAAAGATGGGGGCATACCGATCTTAGTCTTTGTTCTTTCACATGCTCATAAATACATGAGAATGCATCCAGGTAGACTTTTATCTCTTTTTCAGACCTGTATGGATACACAAAAAAGGAACCCCCTAGAGTCTCCTTTAAGCTCTTTTCAGACTCTCTAAACATGAAAAGATTACCGAGTGATCTTGCTTCCTTTCCCACTCATTAAAAGGTTTGAAAGGGTGTCTATTGAGTGATAATTTATCTCTTTTTTGGCCTTGTGAGACTAACATTATGAAAAAGGACAACACTGGAGTCATCTTTAAGTTCTTTTCAGACTCTCTAAAGATGAAAAGATTGTCGAGCGACCTTGTTCTCTTCATGCTCGTTAAAGTACTTGAAGAAAACATTTGTTGAGCGATAGTTTATCTATTTTTCAGTCTCATTAGACTACTTTACGAAAAAGGAACTGAGAGAGTTATCTTTTAAGTGTTTTTCCAGACTTTATAATCATGAAAAACCTTCAAGTTTTCTATCTTTGGACTCGTTAAATAAACATCGACAGGCCCATATGGGACTGAACTCTTACTTCTTCTAGTTCGTTAAAAAGGAAGAGATACTTACCGAAGGTGAGTCATATCGAGAATGTGTTACCCTCCTTGAGCTCATCAAATCAAAAAGTGGTACTCATCTATCTGGATGGGGGAAAATTTGAAGGAAGCAAGCCAAGCAGTTTTTGAGAACATTATCAAGTAACTCTTAGAGTCTCCCTTGAACACGACACTTTGTCTTTGTGCACATCTTAATTTTCTTAACCTCTACACTAAACCAATCCTCTGAGTTTTTCTTACTCCTTTGGGTCACCTGATGAAAGTCACAGTATCCATTGCATCATCGTGTTTTGGTTTTTTTCATGTTTCTGTTGTTGTTCCTCAGTGTTCAAGGGAAGTATCTGCCTCAAGATTCAGCCATCACAAATATCTTATCTCAATACCCATGTCAGTCCATGTTCATTTGATCTACCAATTACATCTTTGTGTCTGTTTCGTGTTGTTGATGGGGGATACATCAAGGCCCTCCTTCGACGAGTCTATTCCTATCGACTTCAACACATTATCCAGGAACTAGACTTAGAAACCAATTAGTACTTTGGGACCTACATGCCTCAATGACAGGCCTCCTCATATTCGATAGTGGGTTTACATAATTGACCTCTGATCGAATGATTCCATGGATGTTCGGCTTCATCTCATCCATTCACATTCGTTGGAATGTACTGGAAGTACCTTGGGAATCATTGACATTAATGATGATTTCCCTCACGCTTGTTAATGGTTTACATCATTGACTGGTAATCAAGTGGTTTCTGCCATGTTCGACATCAGTACATCTATTCACATCGTTAGATTTGTACTACATCGAGATCGGTAAGAAGACCCTGGGTTGATTCATCACTCTTATATGTACTTTTCCCATGTTGTGAAGGAGTTTCTATTGAACAATGGCACATATACTGTCACATAGATCCACTTTGTATTGGTCGTGGCTATGTCTTATCATCTCATAGATCCACTATGCATTCTTCATGGCTACAATTAGTTCAGGTCATAGGAGTATAGATCCACACTGTATCCTCGGTGGCTATACCTTTTATCAATACAATTATGGATCCATAGTGTATTTTATGACGGCCATATCTTGCAAGTCTTGATCACCCAAGCATAGGTATGACTGCCTTGGGTTTGAAACATGTCATAATATTTGTTGGATGTTTGTGTGCATCTTCTGTTAGGTTCTCTGCATCTATAACCTTGCTTTCAAGTCTACAAAACATTTCAGCTATCAGTTCTCATCTTCTAACTTCATACTTCGGGGACCAATCTGTTACACACCAAAAATACCCACTTTGATAGTGTCGCAAGTGTCGTCATTACAAGTGTCTCATTTTGCTCACAAGTGTCTCAAGTGTCAGGAAAGAATACTACCATAATGCCTATGTCGTACCTATAGCGACATCAGAAAGACATTTGAAACACCTCAAACAGTTTATTTTGAAGAAGATGAATGGTTAACTGGGTTTATGAACATATTTCCATTTGAAAGAACCACAAAAATTGAGTTTCTAGAGGAGAGAACTCCCCTATACCTCTCTCAGGAGCACTAGCACCCCCCTATAGTCTATCTGGGAGCATTATAACACTGTATCATCCCTTTTGGAGGAGCTCTGCTACTTTTAGGAGTGTTGGCACCCTCCTATACCTTACTAGGGAGCATTATAACACTCTGACTACCCTTTTGAAGGAGCGCTACCTATTTTCGGCAACAGTTGGTTTGTTGAGAAGAATGAGGGGAAGATCCTTTCAATCTTTGAAGGCAGTTGGATTGAAATTCTCAGTCAAGCCATGATCTTAGGGAAGATCCTTAACTGAAGGAGGAAAATCCTCAACTTACCCTAAAGATATCTCAAGTATTTGGGCCTCTCCAAGCCTATATAAGCAGGCTTTCTTATGGTGAAAAGGGGAAGGATTAGAAGCAAGAATCCTATGATCTCATAGGAAGCACACAGTGAAGTGGAGGAGAATAATCAATGAAGATATTTTCATTCTGATCGTGGGTATTTTGAAGCAAGGGTTAGACAAGGAGGACTTGATGAAGTTGTTGCACTCGCATCTACGGTTGTAAGTTTCCTTCGTCATTGTTCTCATTAATATGACATGCTTGGACTATTTCTTTCTAGTTTGTGTTTAATCTCACTTGAACTTGTCTCTAATAGATAGGTCTATTTCAAGCTAATCTCAATAGAGTAGGAAGTGGTTTTATCTTTGTTTGTCTATAGGGCGTATCGAGGAGCGAAATATTGGAGCTCAACTCGGACCGTGCAGGGACAAACACCAATAAAAGGTACTTCTCTTATCCTTCCTCCTCACACATTAGCTTATATAGACCTAAAAGGAAGTCAGTGTCCATGATAAGTTTCTTATGTCTTAAATGTTAAGAGTCTAGCTCTCAAGAAGAGATCTACCTGTCCACAGGGAGATTTTCCTTCAAAAAGAACCTATCCATATAGGAAAGTGGAACACATACTCCAGAATGAGAAGAAGTATTACCCTCGAACCCTATGAAATACTCTCAATAGTGTGAAGTTACTATGTTAAGTACAGATAAGAATAAAAATGGAAAGAGGAACCCAGTAACTTAGATCAGGAAAGAAGGCTAGAAAGCTCAACAAGAAGAAAGTTAAGTTAGAAAAATTGCAAGAGGTTTCGAAGAGGACTTTGCAGAAGGAAGGCTTGCAGAATTTGAACCTCGCCAGGATATTAGAACAATGTAGATTGGCACTTCACCACGGTGGAGAAATATGACCATTGGAGGTGTCCCAACCTTTAGACCGGTGCTCCAGAATGGCTAGAAACACAGTTATTGCCGAAGTCATTGCCATTGGACCATTAGGACTGTGCCATAATAGATGGAACTGCATTGATTGAGGTGTTCATACCCGTTGGAAGAATCTGTTACAATGTTATCTATTTAACCCATCGAATGTCTTACCATGGACACATTTTGAAAACAGTGATTATTCGAGCCCATAGAGAGCTGATTATTACTGCATTGTGCTTATTGAGACCTCGCCACACATGTTTGTTCACCGACCTGAGAGATATGATCTTGAGTGTGCATGTCAAACAACATTAACGTAGTAGAAAATTCCATTGAAGAAATCCTAATAGATCTCATGGCTGAAAAGGTGATGTCCGTAGGTTTACAAGCTTCATCAATGTGAGGATTGGAAGCATCCCCGTTGATTGTGCAACGTCGGTCTAACCGACCCTCTACTAAGAAATGTAGAAATCATCATGATGACTTGGCGAACTCAAATCTCATCCCATTGATCTTTCCCAACTACATATCTTCTCTGGATGGTGTGGTGAGTCATGATAGCATCCCAAGGGACATCAACTACACATTGATCACTGCATACCTCCCAAAGGGGATACACACAGTCAATCTGTAGTTGGAAAGGATTCTGACACTGAATATCAGTGACTATAACTTGGGAGATCACAATAACTATGGCATGCTCGCACCTCATAAGCACTTGACTAAGATAGCAGGGAAGAAGTCAAATATAATCCCCCAGCCATGGACCATGGACCTCACGAGGTCCACGATCCTCAATGTGATGAAGTTACCACACTTTGGAAGACATTAGTAGGTTAACACATGCATTAATCTCCTGTTTTCATTCTTCCATGGTGGTTACCTATGGTTGGACAGGTGTATCACAATAGATCTGGCATTGATCCATTGAATCACTGGATTAAGCATGCAAGGACCAGACCGATAGGAATTTTACCTAGGAAAGGTTGAATATTGTGCCATGACATAGAAAATAAAAGACACCTATGGTGATGTGGAGAAAGGGAAGTGGGGCTACAAGGTATCCTCCATCTAGAACAATGTAGTTTTCCTATATTTCCAGTTGATCATTGGTAAGCTCGTCAGGAAGAATAGGCCAACACAGGTCACAGGGTTCATCGTCGACCTCATAGGTAAATGCGTTGAAGGGATACAAATGAACTGAGTGAGATACCTCATCAACCAGTTAGAGAAAGACTTTCGGGAAGCTCAAGGTTAGGGCTATGAATTTTATTTTAGTTAGTTGTTGATTCTCATTGCCTTCATTACTTGGTAGATGCTAGAAGGAGTGACCTTCCCTAAAATTGAGCCATCTGACTCACTAGCTATGAATTTCACTACACTATGGTACTCAAGCGACATGGAAAATCAATAGAATTCAAATGTAGTGCTCCACACCTTTTATCTAAAGCTAAAGAGGGCCATTAAATCCTTCCCTTGAATGGCATCTAATATGCTGCATCGGTTCAAGCCATTTGTGAAGTTCCACGCATATAGGAATTTTATATATATCACTATGCATAGAGATGAACATAAGGAAGAGCTTCAGTCCTATTACAAGATCACTGAGGAAGACATAGAGGAAATCACTAAGGAATGGCCTGAAGAATTCCTGGTACCATTTGAGTAGACAAAACTATCCGACCCTGACCTCATCAGAAGTCCTGTAGTCACACAGGAAGAATATGATGCACCCAACAACAAGAAGAAGAAAAAGAAATAAGAGGTACAGGAAATACACAACGCATCAGAGGACACTGCATCAGATTCACCTAAATGGGTAGGAGGTGATGAAGTGGACAAAGAAGAGAATGAAGGGGAATAAGACACATAGAAGCAGGGTGAAGTCACATCGCTTGAAGACCCCCTTCTAAAAAATGACACATCTAAGAAAATAAAGGGTTCTCCGACGAAACCTTCCTCACGGAAGAAATCAAAAGACAATAAATTTCCATTTTTAGAGTGTGCTCATGGTGGATGACATTGACTTCATCATTAACATTGTGTCAGAAACCTCGGAGGATATCTTATAGAGAAGCTAATCCAAACAGGAAACAATGTTTGACAGGATCGAAGCAGAGCTTAAAGGAGTACAACAGGCTCTCTATTCGAGCCATGCCGTGTCTACTGCACCACCGCCATCAGAAGGAGGAGAGTTGGGAGATGAGCCTTCTCAGCTACGCATATTAGCAGACTCAATAGAATCTCATCCTCGTCATGTCTAGGAGGAAAAATAACAGGCCATAGAGGCCCTGAAGCAAGAAAAATAGGAAGCCCTAGACCAACATCGGGTTACACAACAAGAAAAAGATGCCCTCCAGATGAAGTTTGTAGAGGAGAGAGAACAATTCCACAAGGAGAAAGATTAGTTTCTCGCAGAGCAGATCAGAGTTAAAGAAGCAGTCACTAGAGAACTTTGCTCTATGATAGGCCTAAAATAGAAGGAAGAAGAAACAACTCAGAGCCAAGTAGGTAAGCTAGATGAAGCCATCCAACAAATCCAAGAATGAAAAAAAGAAATGGAAATACAAGCCGTGCCAAGAAATCTGCAGGAAATGCGATATCAAAGAGAGGAAACTGCCCGAAGCGCAGTTGAGAGAATCAAGGCATTAGCCTTGGAATGCAAACAACTCAGCAGTTGAAGTGCACAGACTTACAAGAGACTTGGAGAGGATCCAGAACTAAGGACATTGGAGTCATAGCTCCAAGAAGAAAAGAAACAAGCAAAAATAGTACAAGCATAGTTGAAGTCATTGTCACCAGTCGAGAGGATGAAAGGATCTTAGGAACAGTGCACGGTTCAACAACAAGTCCATGCCATCCAAAGTAAAGTCATGGAAGTGACCTAGAGGCTCCAACCAGTGTAGGATGAAGCTTGCACACTTTTTTAGGAGATTGAGGGACAAGATGCAGAACTAGAACAAGTGGTCACCATGGTGAAACAACGATTAGAAGGACTGGTGATTGAGAAATTTATTCAGGCGTTTGTTGAGCATGAGGCTTTGGTAAAGTAGCAAGTCGAAGCAGCTCGAGCTAAGATCGAAGCCTTTGAAGCAGATTTCCCAGATCAGATTGACTCAGGATGAGTCACGAGTGAGTTTTGGGGGCCTATTGGCCCTTGACCAGGTTTTTTGGAAACACTAGTCATGTTTGACCAATTTTGGGACTTCGACAAGCTAGTCGAAGATGAAGCAGCAGGTGAAGTAGAGATCATGGTATCTCACCCTTTTTTTGCTAGATTTTTGGGTTTAGGGATTATGTAACAGGTATGGGATGTCATCCCATGGGTCTTACCCATTCTTAGTGATCTGAAAATAGGGGGTTGACTTGTTCTGCTATGCAAGCACCCTCTACTCCATTAAAATAAACTTCAAGACCCTTCTTTATGTCATAGTTGTGCAAGAGAAAGTATGTGTCAAGTTTATGCATCTTTTATGTGTTTATGTGTGAGGTTTTTAAAAGTTTAAATATGTTTTTTACATAAATACAACAACAAAAATAACTTGCAACAAATAATAAACAACAAACACTCACAACAAGAACAACATGATAAAGGAGTTCACCCCCAACTGGGCTACATCTCCTTGAGCTTCCATCAATGGACTAGGCTCTCTGGGATTAGTTTGTCAAATATTCTTTTCCAATTTGCTTCTCAACTCTAATGGATTTACTGACTGTACCATTGGGTTCATAATACATAAAAACCCCAAAAATGACTAATAGATCTCTGGAAATGGACCATGGCTCATCCGGGCATGACCTCTCCTACATGTGGCCTTGAGGTTCCTTGAGCTTCCTTGTGGAAAAAAAACTTTGTAAAAGTCCTCAAATGGATCTTAAACCTCTCCCAATGTGTTCATAGCATAACAATTAGTCAAAAATGACTATTCATTGACAGAAAAGATATTTGGGCTCATTTGTGCATGACCTCCTTCAATGGTGGCCCTAAGCTCCCTAGAGCTCCCTGAAATTTCAAAGTAGAAAAACCTGCAAAAGAAGTCTCCAAATTCCTTTGAAAACTATTCAAATTGATTCATAACATCCAAAAACCCCTAGCTGGGCTTTTTTGACACCTCATTTGACCAAAATATGAAGAAGTTAGCCTCCTGCCATTTTCCTCCTTCAAGCTTGTTGTCTCTAGTTCGCCAAAATGCACCTCCTGTGTGAGTAACCTGGCTTCTGGGAATTTCCTATGCCTAGAACCATCACCCATGCCATTCCCATGATTGGTGTGAAAATGTTGCACCATTAGCAGATCTTGGGCCCCCAAAGACGGAGGTGTTGGGCACATGGGGCCATGTGGCCAAGTCTTAACGTGCAAAAGGGCCCCGTTGCTAGGTTTAATGAGGGCGTGACAAGTGGTGAGGTGTGTGGGGGTGATGGGGGAGGCCATTTTAAAAATTCACACGCATATATGTGGAAAGGGTTATATGGAAATGGTGCACAAAACCGAGGGTTGGGGCTAAGCCCCATCCTAAACCCGTGCCCAAAATGCCACATAAACAAAGTTAAATATAAATTTAAACATATGGGTATTAAGAACCACCGTGTGGGCTAGTGGTAGGCCACACATTGCCAAAGTGTTGACCATGTCATAGGTCTCGAGGTCAATTCCTACGAACTCCAATATAACTTTTAACATAATGAAATAATAACATGATGCCACATGGCAGCCAATGTCTAGGCCACGTGGCACCAACCTATTTGCCAAAAAGGATGCCATGTGTCCAACAATGATTCACCCCTATGTTATGCCAATTAAATGCTTTCCACATTAGCTTGACACATCACCTACCCCATCATATTCCATGTGTGCAGTCGTACCACTGCCACATCGGACTGTACGGACTGTACAGTCAGCATTTTTTTGCCTGTTTGGCAAAACGAACAAAATGCAATATCTCACTCATCTGATGTCTATTTGACCCCATTTGAAGTGCATTGGGTTCATGATGATGAGGTATATGCACGTGCTTGTATTGAGACAATTCTGAACACTTTTATTTTTGGGCTAAAATTTAACCCCTGGTCCAGATTCTGATCACGCCTTCCCACTGAAAGGATTTTGGACCCACAAAAGCTGATGATTATCTTCCTAAGCTTCAATTATCTTCTACTTCCAAGTTCTATCAACTGATTCTACTTGAAAAGTTTTTTTGGCAATCACCTGGGTACCTTGACATGCCTTACACTGCAACTAGCTATGTCCCTCAACCACTGTTCTCTGGCTGTTGCTGACCCTCTGTTCTCTTTGTTCTTGGAAGAATAACAACCTTCCCACTGAGAATCAAGTCCCTCTTGTGAACTCTTTGACGTCAACACAATCTTCTCTACAATGGCTGTAAAAACTTTCCTACAACATCTTGTCACAAACCAAGAAAACCATCAATCTTGAAAACAAACTTGATACAAGACTAAAAATGATGCCAACAAAGTCTTTTTTCTCTTCAAGCAAATGGTCACAGATTTTACTTCATCAAAGTACATGGCGTTTTCCTGCATCTTGGTGTACTCAATATCAACTTACAAGCCAACAAACACCATTGACTAAACATAAGTCGAAAAACATGATCGACACAACATAGTTGTCAAGACAACATCAACACAAGTTGAGACTCATTTGAAACATATCGACATTCAAAAATTCGACATTCATGATACACAACCATGTTACAATCATGATTCATTCGTAGTGAAACTATCATCAAGTTCAATGTTTACACAGATACAAAATCACATGCATGTGCATAACCCTTCAACTCTCCTTCGAGTACAAACATAAGTACATAAACCCAAAAACATGTGGGTACATAAGAGCTGAAAATGAAAAATCTAAATGGCTGCAATAAGTGAGTATAATACCCATCTTTTACACCCTCCTGACGAAGTTGTGCAACAACAAGAATGCTTTTAAATGAATTGCATTCACATGCAAACTTGCATCATACAAGTTGTGATAAACTGTTGCAACTTGTCATGCTTTCCACGGAAATGCATCCATAAGGCTGAAATGTGCAACTACAAACAAAGAAATGCAAGCCTTACTTGTTAAATATATCTAACCATTTCTTACCAAGCCAATTCAATGGTGATTTTTTCCATTGAACATCATCTTCTTGTGAATCATCTTGACTCACATCGATGATGGAATATCCTCTTCCATTCTTGCTAGTCTCTTTATCCATCTGCCTCTTGTGATGTGGACGAGTGGTTGGATGCAATGTCCAACATTGGTCAATGAGATGACCCCACTTCTGGCAATGAGTGCAAATCTTTTTCATCTTCTTTTCAAGTTGCCTTTGCTTGGAAAGTTTTCTGAATGTGGTCAATCTTTTCCAACATCTTGAAACATGATGGTTATCTAAACCACAATATGTACATGGACTTTTTCTTCCATTTTTACCTTCAAATTTACCATGCTTAACATAATCAAAAGCAACCAAGTTATAGGTAGAAATATACCTTGAACATTCACCTTTATCGCCTTCTTGAGGAGGTGAATTTGAAGAGTTACTAGCTCTCTTTTGAAGACCAACAAATCTGTTCTTGTCCTCATGGCTGTCATAACTCTTTTGTTTCACACATTTGCATTCATCTTGAACAGATACTTTGCATGCTTGAGGGATTGAACTTGCAACAAAAGTTTATGAACATTAACCTTTATTGCCTTCTTGAGGAGGTGAATTTGAAGAGTTACTAACTCTCTTTTGAATACCAACAAAATTTTTCTTGTCCTCATGGTTGTCACAACTCTCTTGTTTTACATATGTGCATTCATCTTGAACACATACTTTACATGCTTGAGGAATTGAACTTGCAACAAAAGTTGTTCTTGGAACTGTTTCCCCTGTCTCCTCAACTTTGGAATTTGCTCCATCTTTCTCTTCATATCCAAGACCGCTATACTTGGGTCTCTTCTAAAAAACAATAGGCTCAATAATTCCTTGTGCATGCTTGCCTAACCCTCTACCTTCATAGCCCATTTTTAACAATAACTTGGACCCTATTCCTCTAGTGTGATTTTCAAAAACACCAAAGCATTCATCTTGAGAGGAATTTGAAGAAAAAATAGCATTAAATACCTCATGTTTATGCATGTACTTGGTAAGGGTTTCCTTTGCCTCATGGAGTTGAGTCTCCATCTCATGCAATTTTTCAAGAAGCTAGTGCTTCTCCTCCTTCATGGCCATCAACTGCTCTTGAAGGACAATGATCTCCTTCCTATCTTCCCACATCTCTTGCACCATATCTCTCATGGTTACAAATGCCCTCAACATATCTTTGTCAAATAACTTGGCTAATGAAGATGTATGAGAAATTTCATTGTTTGAAGCTTCCTCCATCCTTACAGGATATCAAACTTCAACACAAAACTTGCACAAATACCAACAGCTAAATCTCTGGCTATCAATGGCAATCACATGACAAAATACTAACTCTGATACCACCTGATCTGAAAATAGGGGGCTCACTTGTTATGTTATGAAAGCACCCTCCACTCCATTAAAATAAACTTTAGGACCTTTCTCTATGTCATAGTTGTGCAAGAGAAAGTATGTGTCAAGTTTATGCATATTTTATGTGTTTATGTGTGAGGTTTTTAAAAGGTTAAATATGTTGTTTACATAAATACAACAACAAAAATAACTTGCAACAAATAATAACCAGAAAACACTCACAACAAGAACAACATGATAAAGGAGTTCACCCCCAACTGGGCTACATCTCCTTGAGCCTCCATCAATGGACTAGGCTCCTTGGGATTATTTTTTCAAAGATTCTTTTACAAGATGTTTCTCAACTCCAATGGATTTAATGACTGTACCATTGGGTTCAGAATACATAAAAACTCCAAAAATGACTAATAGATCTCTGAAAATGGACCATGGCTCATTTGAGCATGACCTCTCCTACATGTGGCCTTGATCTTCCCTGAGCTTCCTTGTGGAAACAACACCTATAAAAGTCCTCAAATGGATTTGAAACCTGTCCCAATGTGTTCAGAGCATAACAATTAGTCAAAGTGACTATTCAGTGACAGAAAATAGATTTGGGCTCATCTGAGCATTACCTCCTTCAATGGTGGCCCTAAGCTCCCTAGAGCTCCCTGAAACTTCAAAGTAGAAAAACCTACAAAAGAAGTCTCCAAATTCCTTTGAAAACTATGCCAATGGATTTATAACATCCAAAAACCCCTAGCTGGGCTTTTTTGGTACCTCATTTGGCCAAAACATGAAGAAGTTAGCCTCCTGCCATTTTCCTCCTTCAAGCTTGTTGTCTCTAGTTCACCAAAACACACCTCCTATGTGAGTAACCTGGCTTCTGGGAATTTCCTATGCCTAAACCAAACACTTGTGTTGTTTCCGTGATTGGTGCAAAAATTTCACACCGTTAGCAGATCTTGGCCCCCCAAAGACAGAGGCATTGGGTGCATGGGGCCATGTGGCCAAGTCTTAACGTGCAAAAGGGCACTGTTGCTAGGTTTAATGAGGGCATGAAAAGTGGAGAGACGTGTGGGGGGAGTTAGGGAGGCCATTTTAAAAATGCGCGTACATATATGTGGCAAGGGTTATATGGAAATGGTGCACAAAATCAAGGGCTGGGGCTAAGCCCCAGCCCGGACCCATGCCCAAAATGCCACATAAACAAAGTTAAATATAAATTTAAGCATATGGGTATTAAGAACCACCGTGTGGGCTAGTGGTAGGCCACACATTGCCAAAGTGTTTACCATGTGTGAGGTCTCAGGGCCGAGTCCTATGAAGTCCAATATAACTTTTAACATACCGAAATAATAACATGGTGCCACGTGGCAACCCATGTCTGGGCCATGTGGCACCATCCTATTTGCCAAAAAGGATGCCATGTGTCCAACAATGATTTGCCCTTGTGTTCTACCAATTAAATGCTTTCCACATCATCTTGACCCATCACTTTCCCCGTCAGCTTCCACGTGTGCAGTCGTACCCCTACCACATCAACCTGTACGGACTGTACGGACTGTACAATCAACATTTTTTTTTGCCTGTTTGGCAAATCGAACAGAACGTGATATCTCAATCATCTAATGTCTGTTTGACCATGTTCGAAGTGAATTGGGTTCATGACAATGAGGGATACACATCTGTTCGTTTTGAGGTGATTCTGAACACTTTGATTTTTGGGCTAAAATTTGACCCCTGGTCCAGATTCTGATCACTTAGGCCCATTTTGTAAAGTATAAATAGAAATCTAGGTGATGTAAGAAAGAGTTAGTTTAAAGCCAGTTTGCTAAGTGTGAATAGTTTTAAATGCTTTTTTCATACTGTGTGTTGAGAACTTGCAGAGCTAAGTGCAAGTGACTGTAAAGAGGCTCTATGTTGTGCCAAGCTCAAGGAAGGAGGGTCTGGCGAGGTGTGCACAGATCTCATGTACTATGTGGAGTTGGTTTTGAAGATCTGTCCATGTAAGGATATTGAAAGAAGATAATAAATAAGACGAAGAGTTGGTGGATGTAGACCCATGCTAGGAGTGAACCACGTATATCCTGCATTATGGTTTCTTTCTATGATTTATGCTGATTATATTTATAGATGCATATGATATAGTATCTTAGTGCTTAGTGATGTGAATGAATGATAGATATTGTTGGAGCCACACTTGTTCTTTCACCCTGCACGAATTTTCAAAGTCTGATACTTGAAATCTGAAGATGTTTTTCTTCGCCACCGAACATCATAAAACTTTCAAATCTTGTCGCATGAATAGCAATGCGTTTTTTGCTTTCAATAAAATTTCATTTTTTTGCAAGAATGTCGCTCTCTTGTTTCATTTCGGAATGTC
>ML810269.1:16004-115239 GCA_009831015.1 Picea engelmannii
AGATGAAGCGCCAAAATTCATGTGGGCCCCGTTTGGGTAAGTTGGTGCATCAACTTCCCGGGGTCGTAACTTTTGCATACGATCTCCGTTTTAGGCGTGTGATAGCTTGTTGGAAAGGTATCGTCGAGGAGATTCATTTTGGGTGCTCAATCATGCCTTCAAATATCATTGAGAACCTCGATCTCGAAAAAACTTCATTTAGGCCCTCAAAATGGCCCCGGAAGTGAAAACCTGCTAAAAATAGTAAATTGCCAAAATGGCTAGAAAACTATTTTGAGCCATTTGGAAAAGGTGGGTGGCCACCGATATCCACCTGGATCAGCTTGCTCCATGGATAATTCTATACTTTCATCAACAAGGACTTCTTCTTTTTCTGGTTCTCCATCTGAATCTGAATATGGAAAATTTAGCAAGTTTGTCTTATTTAGTGCATCCTACTCTGTGCTTGGATGTTTCACCTTTTTCAAGACTGGTGAACATCTTGGTTTCTGGTGCTTGCTCCATGGAGAATTCTATACTTTCATCAACATGGACTTCTTCTTTTTCTGGTTCTCCATCTGAATCTGAATATGGAAAATTTAGCAAGTTTGTCTTATTTAGTGCATCCTGCTCCGTGTCTTCATTAAAATCCATCTTCTTATTTGCTTCATTGGGCTCGGAAGATGGAGTATCTTGCTCATATGCCATTGGAGAGATATCTCTCCCCTTTCTTTTTCCACTCTCGGGAGAAGAAAAATTCTTTGAAGAAGATCTCTCTTTATCCTTTGGCTGTAGATCTGTCTGAAATTCATTCCAAAATAAGAAGTGGCCCCAATCCCTATTCCTTCTCTGTAGCAGCTCACAAATCAGTAGCTTGATCAAGCCATGATGGGACAATCTACCTTCCACCTTGCTTGGTTTGGCTTTAACTTGATGAGCCATCTTAGTCAGGCTCTTGTGAAGGTAATAAGGTAGGTTGAGTGGGCTCCTACCAGTAAAATGGTCCATGAGCTTGAAGTGATAGATCATCACCCTATTATATCTACCTTCACAAGTTATATAAAGAAGGATGGCCTTTAACAAGTGTTTCCATTTTTCTTCAATAAAAGATATAGGAATATCTTTCTTCCATATCAAACACTTGTGTTCTGGTTTAAGTAGGACCTAAATTCAACATCCTTTGTAACAATGGTTTTGAACCAATTTTCTCTAGTTCTTGGAAGCTCTGTCACCTCGACTATGAGGGCTTCATCCACCTAGAATTCATCTTGACCAATGACTGCTTTTCTCCCATCAAAATTCAGAGAAAAATCTTCTGCCACCTGTTGGTGAGAGATATGCAATTTCTCACAAAATTTGTAATAGCCCGCGTCCTTGAAGAGTCGACACACCTTTGGGTGTGATTTCAGGTAACCAATGTTATCAAGCTCCCTCCTCAAAACTGGTCCTCCTCTCTTCATTTGTTGGAAATATCCCGTACACCTGCAATTGGAAAATCGGGTTTGGAGGGAGACCACACAGCGTAGAACTAGGGGTTTAAGGCTTGACTATGCCAGATGCAAAATGACAGGGGATGTATTTTAAGAAAGTCCTGATTTTTAGGGATGTAAGAGGCATTTCTAGGATTTGACAGGATTATAATTAGTAAGGGTCGAGGGGTATGAAGTACAACAGGCCACGCGATTTCATGGAATTGAAGTTTAAATGATGAGACATACCTTGCATAGATCGGATCCTAAAAATAGGACATGTGTAAGGTTTAGATGATTCATGATTAGATATGTCAAAGAAAAATCATTAAACACTAAATCACCTCTTACCCGATCATGATCAACCTCTCCTCTTGTCTTTCAACGACTATTGAAATCATATCAAATCAAGCCCGATGGTTCAAGCATGTGAAAGGATGTGTTGACTACTTCCAAGCTCTTGCGATTTTAGAGGCTAAAATAGCCCCAAATTTCAGTTTTAACCTGTCGAAAGCTAAGGCTTTCAGTGGCCTAGAAGCGTTTTTGGAGAGGCACTTAGCCACCAAAATCTTTGTTTTGACTTTTTTGAAAGAAAAACCAACTCTAATGTTTTTCAAAGTTTATTACAAACATAAGGCTCTAAAAAATGAACCTTAAAAAAATTAGAAATGTATTCTTCAATGAATTCCTATCACCTAAATGAACAAAACTGACTGTGTTATTTGAGGAGATAACATATGTTTCCCACCTGAGTAAGGTTGAACCTAAATGAGGTAAGGGAATAAAAACAACTCACACTACTCTCAAGAATCCAACCTAAACAAATCAAGGATAAATCAGTCATACTTACAACAATTCAACCTAGGTGTGATGAAGAGGCTCATAGAATTATAACACCTCCAAATACTGATGCATTATGGTTTGAAGGGGTCTTACTATTGCCTTTAGTTGGCGATCACAACCAAAACAATAGTGGAAAACCCCTTTAAGTAAGGATATTACTACCACCTTTAGTAGTTGATAAAAACCAGAATAATAGTGGCATCCTACTTTGCAAGGATATTACTACCGCCTTCATTTAATGATCGAAACCATAATAGTAGCGGTGTCCTACAATATCGGTCGAAATAAACCCAATATTGAGAGCCACACATACTAGGATTTAGTACCTCCTCATGTTTCACGTACACTCCTATTCACTTAATCCACACATAATTGGTTTCCATAAACATAATTATGCCCAACTCACCAATATCATAACACAAATGCATCAACAATACTAAGTTCCCTAGAACCAATTCCCCACTAGCCAACCCATCACTAGGCATGCCACTTCTTTTATAATCCCTCTTAATGTAACATATTCCCAAGATTTGTCCCTTGGACTTCCCCTTTGTCATGCATGGGAAATTTTTGTCTTGAGGGTGAATTTACAAGTGTTAAGAATAGGGTAATAGTGAGTTACAATGCTTTCCCCTTCTACATTTTTACCCAAGTTAAATTTGGAGGTCATTTTCACAAGTGTTTTCCCATTTCCCAGGATTTCTAGGCACTAAGATCATATAGTCATCCTCATTGAGAAAAGAGCCCTTCCCTCTAGTGGATTTCCCCATTGTCCACCAAGGCCTCAACCTATAACAGATTAGTCCATCCAAGATGCCTATGTATATACAACATCGTCATTGTAATAAATCACATGAAATATCTCATTAACAAGGCACCACACATAAATCGTAAATCATATAAGAACATGAAATATCTCATTAACACGATATCCACATAACCCAAATTATAACAAGGCATCCAACATATGTAGGCATCATATGAGGATAGTTCATGTTGAATAAATCATATCATAATAATGATAGATCATATAAAATCCTCATTAAGGATCATCAAAGATACCCAACCATCCTTAAGATTATGCAATATCATCATCACTATCTATAGCATTGACACATCAATACACATTAGAAAATAATTATGTATGTAATATCAACCATACCATTAAGCAATAATCATGGTAATCATCTTCGAAGAATTACCAATGTATACATGACTATTGTCAAGAACTTTTGTTGTTGATTAAACCATCACTTAATGAAGAATTAGAACCTAACACAAACTAGACCATCTCATAGGTGTCTAGGCTTACATTACTCAATCATCCATAAAAGCATGCACTAGGGGGATGGTGAGTCAAGGACTTTGATATCTTATTAGCTAACTAAAAAATGAATACATGTATTGTAAGTGTTAAAATTTCAACATGCTCCACATACCATGTTGAACTTTCCTTAATTCCAACCTCCAAGATATATTATTTCCTAGTGATTTCCTTGATTAAATATGTCATTGAATAAAATATACTTGATGGAATTATTAACATAATTTAAACAATGGAAGCAAAGGAACTAGAAACCAATTTCATATGAAACATACACACAATATTTTTTGTTCTTCAAAGATCAACTTATCACTAACAAATATCAAATATTACAAGGGCTCCCTTACTGGGAAAATGACCCACTAAGAAACATAGAGAACTACATATAACAACCGCAGCTCCAAAACAACCAATACCTGCAACTCTAGAATGACCAATACATATAGCTACAAAACCATCAATACCTATGGCTCTGATCTACTACGACTATCGAATTTCCAATACCTGTGGCTCTTATCTACCACGATTGCCAAATTTCCAATACCTCCAGTTACTGAACCGTTAATACCTATGACTCTGATCTACTGAAATTCCAATACCCATGGCTATAGAACCACTAATACCTATGACTTTGATCTGTTGCGGCTGTCAAACTAACAATACCTGTAGCTACAAAACCACCAATACCTGCGGCTCCCAAATGACCAATACCCGCTATTAGCATGCTATAAATTTGTTTGGATGATAAAGAAAATGACAAAGGTAACCTACAAACCACTTTAGAGCTGGGTACTAGCCTTCTCAGCTCAGAGAGGGCTCTCTCCTGTCACTTGGTCTTTCATAGATGAGTTTTCTTTAACAAATCATTGGCTAGGTTTTGTTGCTTTGAAGGGTTTTTTATAATTTTGCTGGCAAGGAATGGGAGGGACACTTAGGGCTATGGATTCAAAACTTATGAAAATGAATGGAAGCACTAACTGGTTGGTATAACTCTCCAGAGGATAAAGGCTAAATGAGGTGATAAATCTGAGTTATAAATTGTAATTTGCAGAGTGTAAGAAGAAAGGAAAAACATATAACTGTATCAGAGCATTAAATAAATGAATTCTGGCTTAGTTAGGAAGAAATTAACATAGTTTAATTTTTTTAAGCCGAGAGCATCACAGGGTGAATTCTGGGCCTTTAACTATCCAATTTAAACAGAAGACATTGAAAATAAAATAAAAAAATACAAGAAACACATACAAAGAGAGAAGACAAAACTCAGATCACCACCATTAGAATCTTTTCATGGAAACTTCAAGACATCTTCATGTGTATTCTATTTAGCTTCAGAAAAATTACATTCAAGTTCCAAATAGCTAAAATTGTGCCCTTTCACTTTTGCCAACCCTTAATACATTTGGAACTCCTAATATTTACACAAGTTGAGCTCCTTCGGTTTGAAACCAATTATAATGATCAAAATAAAACGTTTCGGTTTTGAAACTATTTACAATGATTAAAATAAGATGTTTCGGTTTGGGAACCGATTACAATGATTATCAAAGAATGTTTCTTGATCCAGATTATGACTCCTCTGGTGCTTCAATCCTGTTCTTTTCTACTTGTTCTGCTATGGTCTTCCACATGATCTGCCATATTTAGTGACATTTGGCCATCATCCATTGGACCCTGGAAAACTGCATTTTGTCTTACCCAACCATAATACCTCCTTCAATTGCAAGTTAGAAGGAATATCATAATATATCATTTCCTTTATCAGAATCTCTAGGTCAATGTAGGAAGCATATGACATGACTGGTAATCGAAGTTTGATTGCTTTGAACTGATTCAAAATTTCAAAGTCTGTAATCAGATGCTCCACTAATGTATCTCCTTTCAGATTTTCCTCTAGTGTTTCGAACTTGGAGTGATCCATTTTTTACTGATTCAGATGAGCATTGTATTCTTCCTGATCATACACTTTTCCCTTACCATCCCAAAATGGTGGAAGACCTTTGATAAACAATTCTTCAAACAAATCTTTGAACTCCTGTACACTTTGCTCCATCTGTATTGCCTGGGTTTGGATTGATTTCAGCAGGTTATGTTTAGAAATGAGCCTCTTGGCCCAAATAATCAATGTAGTTCTCTCTTTAACCCGAATAGTCTGAAGGTCTGTAGTAGGAAAAATGTTGAGTAGATTTATGGCATTTTGTGCCCATTTTGATGGTTTCTTTGCTAAAGTTTCATTCACAGCAATGCACTTGCTTTTGGCTGTGATGGTTATACTGTCTTTATCATTAATAAAATTCAAATATACTCTAAACTTGGTAGATTAAGTAGCTATAGAGTCCCAGATGATATGCTTTCCCCCCTACAACAGGTCTTTACCTCTTAACCTCATCTTTAATTTATCTATTCTTTCCTGCAAGATTTCATTCTCCTTTTGAAACTGAGCCATTCTTTCATCCTTTGCCTACATCTCCTACTTCAATTTCTCTATGCTTCCTTTTAGCCCTTTGATTTATCCTTCTTTCAACCTTACTTGTGACATATCCTGGACTAGTCCTTCAATATTTGACCCAAATTTTGCAGTAGGATCTGCAACTACAACCTTGTTCATCGATTTTGTCTTCTCTTGTGACCATTTCATCTTTTCCCGTTCTAGCTACAACATACTAGCTTTGTAGTTCAATGTCTCTTGATGAAGTGTTTCCTTTTCCTATTCTAGAGCAACCAATTCTGCTGTTTGTGGATGCTCTGTAGCAGACATTTTCAATTTCTTCTTCAAAATTTGAATTAGTTTGTCCTTCTTATCCAATGAGGATTTAAACCCTTGGGGGGCTTCAGATTCTAGCCTCTTTGTTGGTTACTATTTTCCTTCTTGGGATATATGAGTTATTGACCCAGGGTTCATGTCATTCAGGGTTCCAACAAAGCCTCTAAAAATATCTCCCCTCCTGGTAAACCAGAAAGAAACACAACACCCAGAAGGTACTGTGCAATCTCACGTGAGATAGATTTAAATGGGTGACTGTAAGACTCAGGTATTTACAGCCTAGGACAGAGTAGGGGATATGGTTTTCTTGATTAAGGCCAGATACCGTGAGCTGTAAGGTAAACTACTTATTCCTTGAATACGCATACGCATATCCCACAATTTAATTCCAACAAAGTATAAACAGATTCATAACAATGTATTAACTCATTAATCAAGCTTAACCATTAATTGCTGAAAGAAAGAAGAGACATGCATACATTTGACATATTACATGAGTATTACTGTGGTTCATCCCCTCCTAGGCTATGTACACAAAGATTTGGCTCTTGGCTCTTTTATTATGGCAGTTTTGCATTCCTGGCGCCACACGCTTACAATTCTCCACAAAACTGGGTAAGATCTATGTGAGGTGAACTAGATCACACCAGGCTCTACAACCTACGGTCTAATCCTCAGATCTACCTTCCCTCGTATCTTTCTTGCTCAACAACTTACAAAATCGGGTCATACAACTAAAAACATTGCATATCGCCTATGCTCCTACGTGGTTACAGTCTCCAAAACTTAACAACAACAATAATAACAACAACCCTCATAACAAAAACACATCATCCCTATATGATACTTTCGTATCTATATTTATACATTTCAGGATCTTCAACCTTTGACAGAATATTACCAAAACCCTAACCCTTCTTACGTTAGGTCTTTCTCCCATGCGCGTGTTGTTCTTCCTCCAGCTATCGCTTTCCTTTGTGCACACTTTCTTGCATGTGTGCGTGCTGTTCTTTTGCCATTTGTTACTTCAGTTTTCTGCACGCTTTCTTTCCCATGATTGTTCTTCTTTTCCCTTCATCCTGGTGCCAACAGGCCCCAAACATTGTCATGTGACTCGTCCTGAGTCACCTAATTTCTCTGTGCTTCCTCGATCTCCTTGGTGATCGTCTGGAACTTCTCCTGCAACTCTGCTACTTTTTTTTAGTGCCTGCACAATTTTCTCCTTGATGGTGTCGACTGTCTGAGCTACCACTTCCTTGCTCATCAGTCCTGCGCATTCTAGCTGAGTCTGTGCTTTATGTTTTCTCGCTGCTTATGCCTGCGCAAGTACTTCTGCTACTCACTCCTGCAACGGTTCTATTTGAGCCTGGCGCTCTTGTTTCTGTGTTTGCACAGTGATAAGTTCTGCATGTATCATCTTCAACTCTTGTGTTACCTTGACCCATTCTGGAGTTGGTATGGTATTTTTTTGCTGTTTGAGTTCTTGGATCATTGCATTGATCCTCTCCTCCTCCCTTTCCCAGTCTTGGACCTGTGGATCCTCTTCCATCCTTGTCCAAAGTTGCGTTGTTTTATCCAGCAAGTCGACCGCCGTGCTAACCTGTTTTTCTATCTTTTGCAGTTGCGTTGTTGCTTCCTGCTTCCTTTGCTCCTTCACTGCTGGTGGATTTGTCAGTCTAAGCTGTCCACGAAGAGTCTCAATCTCCTTCTGATACTGATCAATTTCCTGCGCAATCTGGTCGATCTTTTCTGTGGCTGGGATTTCATTTCCTTGCATAGTGGTTGGAAGAGTCCCAAAAAATTCTTCCACTCTGCGTTCCAGCTCATTTCTGCGTTCCTTCTCCTCCTGAGTTTTAGATTTTTCCTACACACAAACTGTTTCTAGTGCTTCCCACTTCTTTTTTGCTTGTTGTAGCTCGACTAAGTTTTTATGTTCTCGCGACTACATATTGTGGTCAACGCTAACCTATAGTTTGTATAGTGCTCTTTATGGCATCTGTATCAAGACCAATTGGATATGATTTAGATCCTTTAGCAATTTCATCCATTCGTAGCATGCTAGGATTTATGTAGACAAAGGAATGTGCGTGTGGCATCGAAAGAACTAGGTCACGTTCTTCTACCTCCATCCTTTTTGTGGTCTATGTGGTTGATTGCTCTATGCCTCTATTACTATTCATGATATGGGATTCCCCGATTTTCTTTAGGAGTTGTCCCATTTCTGTCAGTTCCTTCTGCAGTTTATCCCTGTGGTGCACGACATGATTGAAATCCTCTGCAAGGAAGTCTTGGAACATTCTAGCAATCATCTCTAAATCATCCTTCATGATTGTATAGTTCGGTGGTGGTCGTTTCACCTTCTTTTACTTGCACGCACCTGCCTCCTGTACCAGTAGTCTCTTAGTTCCCCCTGATTCCTATGTGGTGGGGTTCAATGCCATTTCCTGTGCTCCCTTAGCCAGTTTCCGCTATCTGTTGGTCAACTAAGTGGTTTCTATCCTCCCCTTCTGGGTCCCTGGATGCTCTGAGCCATCGTCTGCTTGAGTTGACTTGGTTTGGCCTGTTCTTCATTTCTTGGGTACTGGGACTTGTGGAGGCTGTGTTTCCACCTGCGCTACCCCTTTTTCTACTGCTTGTCCTGGTACTTCTCTCTGTACAGTTGGAATCCTCCATTCGTCAGGCCATTCGCTGATGATCATGTTGATATCTCCCTCGGTGACATTGTAGTGCATTTGTAGCCACTATTTATTCGGGTCCCGACTTGGTTGTATCCACATGGCTTGTTGCCTAGCCCAGAAATTAACGATGCCCCCGTATCGTGCGACAACCTCTGGTGTTATTCTCCATGCTCACTTGATGGCATCTTGTATCTCCTGTAGGTAAGCTTCGAATATGATTCCATTCCCCCTCTTATGCTTGGCTAGTGGTGCGGATCTCAGGACGCGATATCTTGCTCCTCCTAGCTGTGGTGTGGTACAAAAGACGACGTATTCTGCTTCTCACCATCCCATGAAAGCTATGAGAGTGATTAGCCATGAGTAATGAAATTCCATACCTGCATCCTGTGTGTCTTTGCAGTCTACTTGGAACAAGTTTGATAGGTATGGTGCCCAACTCATGGAGGTGCCTTCTGCACACTGAGCTGCAACAACGACTCTTGCCGGTACTTCGTCTTTGCGGAATTTTCTTAGCAGTTTGCAGGCTCATATATTTGCGCCCAATTGCATCACGACATTGTTTATTCGTTTAATTATAATGCCTCTTGTTCCCCTGTCGGTGCCATATTTCTTCATTTCTTTTGCCAATGTTTTTTCCTTGGACTTATCATCCAGAATTAGCGCGGGATCCATACCCCGAGTGGGTAGGCCTGTTATCTGTGCGATAAGTTCGACAGTTATGGGGATGGGTTTGTCCATCCATACATCCCCTCCATGCGTAACTGCTAGCAGTTTCTTGATGCATGCTGACCCATTTTGGCCTCTGCCAAAGTGTGGTATCTTCAACAATCCTAGAATTCTTGTTCTGTCCAGTTGAGTTTCCCACTGGTGTGGTTGAGTGATGGTTTCTCCGAGTTAGTTCACGACTATTTTTTGCATAAAGACTTGTGGTGCAAGCTCTAGATATTTGGTTTCATTTGCTACGTCATGCTTGGAATACTTGAGCCTCCCGACGTGACCTAATAGCTATGGGTCCACTTGTACTACCTCTAGTATGCGAGGTAGCACAATATTTGCAACCGATTTCTTTCAAGGTGAGCTCTGTATCTGAACTCGGTCCTCCTGTTGTGTTGGCTGGCTAGAAGTTCCAGGAACTCCTGGTTGTTCCCCTATCATCCACTCTGGCCACACCCAGGTAGTTCCAGCGGTCTCCTTGGCTGGGTGACCTAAGCCGATTGCTTGCATCTCATCTGGTTGCTCCTTTTCTCCTAGATGCTCTTCCATTCCGTTCACTTCCACATATGCTTCAGTATGTTCCGGTGGTATTTCTTGGTGGGTTTATTCTACTTTGTTCTGAGGTTCGTGCACCGCTGCTAGTGTATCCTGTTCCATGGCCTCTGTTTGTGGTTTCAGAATATCCTCTAGTATTGGTGTGGAATCTACTGGGATTTCCTCTGGCGATGAGATTTCATCAATATCAACGATCTCCAGTGGCTGCTACTCATTTTCTTCCAGTGGTCCCCGTGACCTAGTTTGAAACCTGGTTGATCTGGCTGTTTGGCTTGGTTTTGTGAGCTTCAGTGGTGCCATAATGGTGTTTGTCAAACGTTTGTTGAGTTCGAATGGCTTCGGTGAGCTTTGTGGTTTCACTCTATTTGTTCTAGCTGCTGTTTCTCTTTTTCTGTTCTCCTTTCGTGAATAGACTAATTGCTTATGTGCTCATGTGTTGTATGGGCTCGTCATGAAGCTTGTCGAGGACACTTCCTCGATTATGAGATTAATGCACCATAACTGTGGGTTCAATGCATCCGCGATGGTTTCATACTTGCCATTACGCCTACTTTTCCATCTCCAGTTGGCACATTTAATGTGACATCCCATCCATCCTTGCCTTTATTTAACTCTGCGTCATGCTATCCTGTCAGCCTACTTTTTCCGACTTTCCTTTTCCCGCTTGTTTCCTTTTTTGATATGGCTGTTATCATTTTTTTTTACTGCGTGGTGGGTGGTTGACCATCCTTGTACAACTTCAACCGGATCCCATTGATCATTCCTCTAAGGTCTGTGCTTGCTAGATCTCTTATCTGTATAGCTCCTCCATCCATGACAGATTTTACTTCGTATGGTCCTAGCCAATGCATTCTCATATTTCCTGGGTGCTGCAACGATTTACTGTCGTAGAGAAATACTAGATCTCCTTCCTTGAACATCTTCCTCTTGATGTGGCGGTCGTGCCAAGATTTGTCGCTTGCTTTCTGTACTTGTTGGTGGAATCCTGCCAAGATTCGGTCTTCCTCCATCGACAGTAACTGATTCAGTATTTCCTATATTGCGCCTCGTTCTGTCATGTGTGTGATAGCTACTACACGTATACTGGGTATTAAAATTCTAACGACAGTACTGCTTCTTGACCATAGACTAGTTTGAATGGTGTGTGGCCTATCAACTTTTTGCATGTGGTTCTATATTCCCATAGCACTGCTGGTACCTTGAGGTCCCAATTGTCCCTATTGACGTTACATATCTTTGTCAAGACATTAGGCTTCTACCATGCCATTTTCATGTGGATGATACGGTGTGCTTTTTTGGTGATGAACTTCAAACTCTTTGAGCATTGCTCAGATGGTGCTGTTTATGAAGTGCGTTCCTTGGTCACTCATCAAAATTCTTTGGCACCCAAATCTAGTAATTACATGTTCGAACAAAAAGTGTGCAACTATCTCTGCGCTGCAATCTTTTACTGGTGCGACTTCCACCCATCTTGTTAGGTGTTCCATCGCGGTGATAATATATCTCGCCCCCATTGTTTTGACTGGTGCGTTAATGCATCCCACGAAGTCTATTTCCCATTTTTCGAATGCCTGAAGTGTCACTTGCAATCATAGTGGCATCTCATCCCTTCTGTTGGGTTTTCCTACCCTTTGATAGACATCAGATTGCTGACAGTGCTCTTTTGAGTCTCTGTGGATTGTTGGCCACCATAATCCTGCACATAGTACCTTCTGTGCGGTATCTTTTCCTGCATAATTACCTCCTGTTATTCCCTCGTGGGATTCTGCTAAAATTCTTGGTCGTTCGTGGTCTAGTACGTATCTTCGTAAGATGCTATCTGCGCCCATCTTGTATAGATGTGCTGCGATCAATTGATAGTTGGCTGCGTGGAATACCAGGTTTTTCTTCTGTGCAGTGGTATATTCTCTGGGCACAACACCTGTGCGTACTAGATGATATCTATGAAGTATTCGTCATCAATCTATACTGAGAATAGATGTGCATATGGAAAGTTGTCTTCTAAATTCGTTGGTTCCTCTCCATTTGTGACCCTCGATAGGTGGTCAAGTCCTACATTCAGTTTTCCTGGTTTAACTATTACCTCAAAGTCAAATTCTTGAAATAGCAATAACCATCGACAAATTCTGCCCACCAACACTAGCTTGTTGACTAGGTATTTCAGGGCTGAGTGATCTGTGAACATCTTAAAGTGTTTTCCCAATAGGTAATGCCTGTATTTCTGTAGTGCATAAACCATAGCTAGGCCTTCTCTTTCTATTGTGTTATAATTATGTTCTGAGTTTTTTCTTCTTGTGAACGCTATCAGGTGATCCAAGTCTCCTGCTCTTGGTTGCGCTAAGATAGTTACAATTGCTATCACTGATGCATCTACATGTACATGGAATGTCTTCTCCTAGTCTGGAAATACCAATATTGGTGCGGTTAACATATTTTCCTTCAGGGTATCTAGACCGTGTTGGCAATTGTCATTCCATTGATACTTTGTATCCTTCCTTAACAATTTTCCCATTAGCGCTATAATCTACACGTAGCCTTTGATGAATTTCTTGTAATATCCCATATGTCCTAATGTTGCTCTTAGTTGGAGGACTATTTTTGGTGTTGGTAGATTAACAATGACTACGATTTTGGCTGGGTCCACTAGCAAACCCTGTTTGCATACTATGTGTCCCAATAGTATCCCAAATGGTGTTCCAAATATTCATTTCTTGATATTCAATGATATTTGGCACTGTCTGCATCATTCTAACATCAGTCGTAAAACTTCCACACGATTTTTTAGTTAGCTATACACTGTCCAATCATCCAGGTATACTTCGAGGAATTGATGGATGAATTCTTTAAATGCTGTGATGACCACTCTAGAAAATATCACAGGTGTATTCTTCAGTTCGAACGGCATGAATGTATACTGATGAGATCCCCATTCTGTCTCGAATGTGGTCTTGTGTCTATCCTCCTGTGCTATCTTAATATGATGATATCTCGAGAATCCATCGGTGAATGAGTAGGCTTCGTGGCATCCTACGTTCTCGAGTACTTCATCCATGAACGGTGTGGAGAATGGGTCATGTAGGCATGCATCATTCAACTTCCTCAAGTCAACACATATCCTGATCCCTCTTCCCTATTTCTTGTCATGTACTACCATCGGGCTTATCCATTCTGATTCTTCGACTGGTTCGATGATGCCGGCCTCGAGAATCCTGTCGACATTGTCTTTAACTTTCTATTTATATATGGGGTTCAATCTATATGGTTGTTGTTTAATGGGTATCACATCAGGTGTGATAGGGATCTTCATTTCTCCTAGTTCTCTGACTATGCCTTTCATCTTTGTAAAGGTTGTGGGAAAAAGGTCATTGTATTCGCGCAACAATTCTGTGATGCTTTCTAGTGTCTGTTCGTCCTAGTAATCTCCAATGCTGACCATTTTGGGCTACTCAACAGTCCCTATGTTAACCTTCTTTATCTTGATTGGCGTAGCGATGACCTATAACTCTAAGGGCGGTCCTTCCACATCTCTCTTGCTTTCGACTTCTTCAATCTGAATATCGCATGGATCACCTTCATATGATGCTTCCTCCTGTACGCGGTAGCATGACAGTAGATCCTTGACTGTCTGCTTATTCCGCTGTTGTACCTATGTGATAGCTTCCACTTCCAGTTCTTCAATGAATATTAAGTTTTTGATCCGTTTCAGGGCCATGTCTATGTTGGGGTTCTGATGCTCGAATGAGAAAGTGACTGTAAAGTTCTGTTGGAGTGTCACCCATGTATTGGATCCTTTATGCATTTCTTGGTCTGTATACCAATTCACGAGTATGCCCTCTAAAGTATGAATTAAGTGGTGAGACCATTCCTCTGGTGGCAACATTTTCCACAGTGTTTTACATGCCTCCAAGTCTGTCATATTTCTATTGTTTGTTACCTGTCTGTTCTACGTCGAACCTTATGCGTAGTAATCGCTTACATTGGTACCATTATGTGATAGTCTCTTTGTGTGCACCCCACCATCTTGCAGGTGTGGCATTAAGTGATAACTCTAGTGATAGAAATATCTTGTTTTCTAATACTTCATCTTCATATTGTGTCAATAAAGTTTCCAAATAATTTAGCTCGTGAAAACTGGGTGGTTCTCTGATTTCTGTGCCAATCCACCTTACTGCGTAGTCTATTCTGGCACACCTTCTCGTGGATACTTCGTGTAGTCTTTGCTGCCAATTTTCTAACTCGGTGCATGAGTCTGCTATACATGAAGTAATTCTTCACCAACTAAGTGCCCCGTCCACCAATTGAGTACCCCGTCTGCAGTTGGGTTTATATAGTCCGCATCGCGTGTAGTTGTTATGTACAACTGGTTGATCTCTTATAAATCTAGACAAGTGTGTTCTACGAACCTCTCGCCTTCTGATGGGTCAAGTGGGGCTATGAACCTGTAGTCCCTCGACTCAAATGTCATTTTTCTAGTTTTTAAGTTAATTATGGCCTAGTTGTCGAACGTCCAATCCATACCAAATAGTGTCGGGTAAGGTGTTTTGTTGTCTACTATTTCGATGAATTCAAAGTCTGCCTTAATGCACACACCATCCAGATCTACCGTCACTCCTTTCAATCTACCTATTGGTAGGACTCTATGCTGATTTGCTAGCTTTAATTGAATAGTTGAGTATCCCAGTGTAGTTTCTCCCATGCATTTCCATGTAGCTTTTGGTAGTACATTCACTTCAGATCCTAGATCTAGTATAATATCTCCCATGTTGAAATCCCCAATGTTAGTATTTAGTCTAAATTCCCTACTTGTTCATCTTCTTGTGTGTAAGCGGTTGACAATTTTCAGTTCTGGTTTCTGTTCCGTCTCGTTGCTACATTTTTCTAGGATGTTTTGCAATATTTTGACAGATGAAGGATCACTTAACATTTTGATGCATGATTGCAAAAAGTCTTTGATAGTACTTACTTTTTCCTTGGGTTGTATTTTTTTGGTATGGTCTAGTGATGGCAAAATTTCATATTCCAGAGCTTCCTTGCTCTGTTGTGCAGTCGATGCAATGTTCTCCTTCTGGAATTCTTGTTGGGCTTCTGTAAAAATCTCCTTCTCCTTATGCATGTCAAACTGGTTCTTGGGGTCAGTGTTCTTCTTTACCCATTGGTTCTGCATTGGTTCCTGTCGAACTGCATCATTTCTTGTTTTCATTCCTCCTCAAGTGACTATGTTGATGTTTCGTCCCTCATCCCTTGCTTCAGCTGAAATCCACTGAACATTTTGGTTATCTTGATTCCTTTTTTCCTGGATATTTACAAGTAATGTCAGACATTCCTTTGTATCATGGTCCAATGCATGACAATACATACAAGTCACTGGTGGTAGTGGGCACTCCCGTGCATAATGTCCTGGTTGCTGGCAATTGTGACATGTGACTGGTCCTCTACCACATATGAAACCTCCTCTAGCTCATCCTGATCCTCTATAAGCTATGCGATCACCTCGTGGTGTGTTATACTGTGGTCCCCGATTATACTACGCGGTATTGTACTGGGGCTGCGTCAGGTTGTACTGTGGCTGTGTGTTATTGTACTACTGCGACGCAGTATTATACTACTACTGCATGGTGTTGTATGGGGATGGGGCTCTTTCCCAGTCATCATTTCTTCCTGTACCCTGTATGCGTCTGATGTTCTTTCCCTCATCAGCTCCATAGTTCTACAATCTTTGTCGTCATGGACGACTGACTTGCAAAAGGTTCAATATGAGTTCTTTGGAACTGTTTGGTATTTCTGCATCATCGTATAGTGGTAAGGGTCATGACCCAGTTTCTTGCATATTTTTCACCATAATCCTCCCTGTGGTAGTGGGTTTGGCATCCCCGTCGCCATATACTATGCGAATGTTGGGCATTCATTCTTATGGTGTCCTTCTATTTTGCAGGTAGTGCACTGAATGAATTCTCATTTGTCCTTGTTCTTATTTTGGTTCAGCTGAAATGTTAGGTTCTTCAGATCTTCCTTTAGTTTCTCGATAGCTGGGTCCATCTGTTGGTACTGATTCTTGTCCAATTGCAAGGCTTCTTGTAGTGCCTCTGCCCGCGTCTAAAACTTTTGTTGTTGTAATGGATATTTTAAGTGTGGGAGTAGTGAGTTGACAAATAGGTTCCGATGCTGCATATTGGTCATAAGGTATTTTAACTTTCCTTTTAATCACTTGAATCTTTGATCAACCTCCCATACCAATTCTCCTGGTTTCTATCTTATTTCAATCATCTCATTCATGTATTGATCCTCTGAGCTTGGCTTCTGGAACTCATTTATCAATAGTTTCTTAATGTCATCCAGTGTTCTTAGCGTTCCAGGAACACTGTTTGTGTCTAGACTCATGTACTAGTCTAGTGCTCGGTCTCTTAGCATGATAGCTAGCTGTGCGAGTTTGGTGTCTTCATCGGTGATCTGCTTTGCTTCCCATATCCTTGTGCAAATTAAAAAATGCTTCTTAGGGTCTTCTGTTTCTTCTCCTCGAAACTATGGTAATCTGATAATAGGATCATGTCCTGCCATTCTAAATACTGAGATACTCCCTCCTCCGTGCGGTGTAGATACTTGACTAAGGTTGCCTGAACTGGCTCCTCTAGTTGTTTCTCCTTGTGTAGATGTACTTCCTACTATCATAATTCCTCTGAACTTTGGTTGTCTAAACGATGGTGTTCTCTTTGGTTTATTGGTAACACATGGGTTTATGGGTTCCACACTAACATTAAGATGAAAGGGATGGCTGCCTTCTCCTCTTGTTCTTGGGCCTCTTGTTTTCCTCTCATACATGGCGTGTAGGATTTCCTCAATCTGCTCCACAACCCGGAGATCCTCTACCTCTTCCTCATCACTTGCCAAACCGTCCCTCTTAGCTATGGCTCTCTTCTTGGTATTCACCTTATACTGGTAGGGTGCTCCGCTACGCATCATTCCTGATGATGCCAAGATCCACTTAAGTTGGTCGTCATCCATCAAGATCGGGTCCAAGGGTTCCTACTCCTTTTTCTCTTTATTCTTCCCTCCTTCCATTCCTCCTCTCTCTGTCAGTGCTTCCTCCCTTCCCCCATGCACGCAGGGAAGTCTAGCTGTCTGATTCCATTGTCATTACACCTTTCTTATATAGCAATATCTTGATAGAAGTATATAGTGATCAGATGTACCTTCCTCTGGGTCCTCGTAGGAACTCTTGTTTGTCTGCGTTGTATGACTTTGTTGTGTCTACCACAAATTCTGTGATAAATTCTGCCACAATACTGTCAAGCCAAAAGTCGACTGGACGGGTGAATTTGTTGTTCACCTGCTATAGCTGCTGGATCTATACTGGGGTCCAATATAGCTGTCGAATCTGGTTCATCGCATGGTTATCCTTTAACCTTAAGATCCACTCTTGTAGTAGATGCGGAAAATCACAGAAAAAGACTTCGTTTAAATCCGTAAATACATATTTATCTAGGTATTTACGCGGTGTGATCCTGGGGTTTCTATTGTCTTTCTGTGCAAACTATAACTCTTTAGTTCTCAACCAACCCTCAATTTATTCTCTCATGGGGTTCCAAGGTCTCAACATTCCCTTCTAACGACTCATTTCTCTTCTATTACGCTCCTTTGGTTCTTATTCATTCTATCTCGTCTACTCAGTCCTCTCTTGTTCCTCTTAAAACAACAATAGAACCATTTGTTGATTACTATTTCCCTTCTCAAGTTATCTGAGTTATTGAACCAAGGTTCATGTCATTCTAGGTTCCAACAAAGCCTCTAAAACTATCGACCCTCCTAGTAAACCAGAAGGCAACACAACACCTAGAAGGTACTGTGCAGTCTCACCCGAGATAGCTTTAAATGGGTGACTGTAAGACTCAGGTGTTTACAGCTTAGGACAAAGTGGGGGATAGGGGTTTCTTGATTAAGGCCAGATACCTTGAGTTGTAAGGTAAACTACTTATTCCTTGAAGACGCATAGACATATCCCATAGTTTAGTTCCAACAAAGTATAAACAGATTCATGAAAGTGTATTAACTCATTCATCAAGCTTAACCATTAATTGCTAAGAGAAAGAAGAGACATGCATACATTCGACATATTACACGAGTATTACCATTGTTCACCCCCTCCTGGGCTACATCCACAAATATTTGGTTCTTGGATCTTTTATTATGGCATTTATGCATTCCTGGCGCCACGCGCTTATAATTCTCCACAAAACTGGGTAAGATCTATACGAGGCGAACTAGATCGCACCATGCTCTATAGCCTATGGTCTAATCCTCAGATCTACCTTCCCTCATATATTTCTTTCTCAAAAACTTACAAAATTGGTTCATATAGCTAAAAACATTGCATATCGCCTATGCTCCTGCATGGTTACAGTCTCCAAAACTTAACAACAACAACAATAACAACAACCCTCATAAAAAAAACACATCATCCCTATATGATACTTTTGTATCTATATTTATACATTTTGGGCTCTTCATCCTTTTACAGAATATTAACAAAACCCAAACCCTTCTTACATTAAGTCTTTCTCCCATGCACACATTGTTCTTCCTCTAGTAGTTGCTTTCCTTTGTGCACGCTTTCTTGCATGTGCGCATGCTGTTCTTTTGCTAGTTATTACTTCAGTTTTCTGCACGCTTTCTTTCCCACGATAGTTCTTCTTTCCCCTTCATCCTGGTGCCAAAAATCTTGATCCGAGTCTGCCAAGCTCTTCTAGATGATTTTTCCTTCTTCAACTATCCTTCCAATTTCATTGCATAAGATGACAACTTTGAATTCTTTAAGCTTAAACTCAGGTAATCAGAATACAACATATCACTGGTATGCTTATGGAATTTGACCTTGTCTGGAGCACTGATGTTGTCATATATTATCTTTATCTCAGAGACTTTGTCTTCATCTGCAAATGCAATGTTAAAAGTCCCTTTTTCAATATCCCTTACTATGAACATAGAATATTTATGCCGAGAAATCTTTTCCACTTCAGGGACTAAATCTCTCATCTCACCCAGAGCTATGTTTCCTTTCTCAGCATGCTCCTTTTCCAAATATTCTTTAGATTGATAAACTGCCTTAGATGTTCTATCAAAGACATATTTCTTGCTGCTAAAGGTTCTTGAGCTTCCTTCACTTTGGAGTTTTCTTTCCTTTTCAACCTCTACAGTGCTAGTACCACTTTCCACCATATATAGATTTACTGGCTCTTTGGGCTATTCCTCTTCTAGATCCACTATTTATGTATATTGTATTATATTCATCTTTTTTGGGGAGGTTTGTTGGTCACTGATGCCTAGGGCCTCTAAACTGCTCCTCTTGCTATAAACACTTATTTTAGGAACTTTGACTATCCGTTTCTGAGAGGCTTGTTATATTTGAATTTATTGCAGGGTTGCCTCCACTTGTTGTGTTTGAGTTGGTTTCCATATTGATTCCATATCAACACAAACTTCTATATTTTCCAACTTATTAAAACCATCAACCTGTTCATTCTCATAAGGGGCATGTTTGTTCATCAATTTTCTCTTGGATATGATTTGGTGTGGATCATATCTTCTTCTCTTTAGTTGTGCAAAACCAAAATCTTTGAGATTTTCCTGAATTTGAGACAAACATGATTTGGTTTTGACAATGAAGGGGCCACTCATAAAAGGAAACTTGAGGTTGGAGGCTTTGTGCAACTTCAGGAAATGCTCTGTCTAAGATATAATTCCCTGCCTGATGAATTCAAGGGAAAAGATTCTAGGGGTCAGAAAAATAGGCAATAGGTAAGGGGATTCATGGAAACCATAAACCTAGATTACTATTGAGTGCATGAAAAGTCAATACCCCACTTTGTTCTCTGGATTTGATTGTAGATAGCTCCTCATGTCATCCAAAAATCTAGGTAGTCTCGTATTGAAAATCAAACTGTAAAATCTGGACATGACTTTGTTGATGAAGATAAGTAATGTAATCCTTTTACATTCAGTTGAAACAAATGCTTCTTTAGGAAATGATCTCTTGTTGGTTTCCAGGAAAATTCTCAAAAGATATGTGTAGTATCTGAAATGTTTTAGAGAACATAAATTCACTAGCTATTTATGGATATTATCAGTGAGGAACTGATCAAAATTGATACAGACTGACAGACCAAACTTTGACTTAAAAAAGGTCAAAAGTAAACCAACCATGACTTCAACCACATATTTGTCATTGTCTAGACCTAAAACTTGAATCAATAGGGGGAAACCCCATTGGACTTCAATAACTATTATATTCACATTCATTGGCAAGGAAAAACCCTCTGAAAAATGTTCAAGTTTGATAATTGTTTGTAAAAACATATCTCATACCTCTGATGGACATTATCTATATACCCTAATCAACTTCTCTTCATTGAAAGGTTCAAAAATTGCAGAAAAGGACTCTTGTATACCTAGGGACTCTCAAATTAACAACTCTCTATTCTACACAAGACCTCAGACCCTCGTTTATTCACAATGAATCTTTCTTCATGGGAATACTGTTTGGCGCACCAACCTATAAATTTAGGAAACGAGAAATCAATTTCGACAACATAAGGGACTATGGTGGCCTAGACTGCTTTAAGGAATAGTATACATCTTCCTACTTAATCATACAGGTTGTTCCTGGACACAAAGATAGGAGAAATAGTGATTTCGGTATAAAAAACATCTGAATCTCGGTCAATTAGGGCTTCTTCATTTTCCACAGGATCTTGTTCTATCATTGAGGTTATGATGGGATCCATGGTCGTGATGAAAAATACCTAGAAATGAGCGGAAATGGCGTGCATTTAGTGTACTGTTGAGATGCAGTTGAAACATGGTGGTCGCGCCAAGGTTTTAACGGTCCAACATTCGAAATAAAATAAAATAAACGACAAAACGTTCTTTTATACTTTTCCACTTTTCAGGGACATGAGAAAATGGTTTGAGGAAACCTGATTTTCATCCCGAAATGCACCTGGTGGTGACACGTAACCCCGAATGAAAACCATGGTTTAAATTTCGGGCCCACTCTCCAAAATTAACCCCCGCACAACTTCTCCCCCTGAAATCATTCTCGATCATTGATCTTGAGAACTCATGATCTGTGATGTGTCGGGCCCGATCAACTTTGTGCTCCTGCCATATTTAGCATCTCCCTGCCATATTTAGCCCCTTTCCTAGTTTATCAGGCTTCCAAACCGGTTTAGCATCCCACTAGATTCTGAAATCTTGATTTCACATAAAACATTTAATGGTGACTAACATGGGCTCCAACTGGGGATGTTATCATCCCAATGAGGTAGCAAAGAACGTCAGACCAAGTGCCAATCCATCGGGCTTTATTTCACTCATGCAATTAAGTTGATCAACATCTATTTCACAAAACTTCGTTCATGTAACTCAAATTATACTCATCACAAACTTCGGGCCTTCGCTTCAGGCTTCGATTTCTGCTGATTTGATTTCAATTGATTCAACTAAAAAACAAAAATGGTTATATACAATGAAATGGAAAGGGTGAAAATTTATTTAAGCGAGATAATTCTTGAGAAACCTTCCATTCACAGGTCATCCACCAACGAGATCTCCATTATGTTCTTGTGGCAGGTAGGCATTATTTCCATGGTACACCACAATTTGAAAGGTCCCAAACACAAATGGTCGTATTTTCCATGCTTTCCTCTATCTTCATTTATGGCATCCCATTTCAACACCAAATCCACCACTTTGAAATCATCTTCCTTAGTATGCCTGTCAAAATCCTTTTTAATCCTGTCTTGGTGTAGTTGAGAGTTGTTGAAGGATTTCTCTCTTGTTTTCTGAACATTGATTAGTTCATTTGTCCTCCTTTGAGTGGCACTTGGTTCATCATCTTGATCTTGTAGAAATATCATCACTAGCAATCCTAATGAAGTAGGAAAAACTGCCTCTATTCCATACACAATCTGGAAGGGTGAAGTGGCAATAGACCTTTTAGTAGTGATCCTGTTAGCCCATAGTGCATGGATAAACTTCTTGTGCCAAGCCTTTTTGTTATTTTGTAGCAGTTTTTTGATAATTCCGGTCAAATTTTTATTGGATGACTCAGCCAACCCATTACCTTGGGGGTAATAATCTATGGAATGGTCGAGAGTTATATTGTAATTATTGCAAAATTTTCCATCTTTTTGGACTTGAATGTTGCTGCATTGTCAATAATGATTTTAATTGGACTACAAAATCTAGACAAAATATTGTTTTCCAAATAACAATATCTATGGCTTTCCTTGTGGGGACTACTTCACTCCACTTGGTGAAGTAATCTGTGGTTGTCAATATCCACTTGTGTTGAGATGAGGACTGTGGATGAATTTCTTCTATGAAATCAAGGACCAATTGTATAAAATGTGCTTCAATAGAGATGGGCTTCAAGGGAAAAGGCTACAGTTTTCTCTTTCCATAAAAAATTTGGCATTCATGACAACTTGAAACTTCTTTGTAAACATCATAAAAAATGCTAGGCCAATTGAACTCAACCCTTAATATCTTGTGCATAGTATTTTTCCAATAATGATGCCCTCCACAATCAACTTTATGAAACTCCCTGATGGTTTTTTCCACTTCTTCCTCTAGCAAATAACTCAGCAAGATCCCACCTAGATCCTTCCAATACAAAGATTGGTTTAGAATACAAAACTTTGCTGCTTTTAGCTTTGAAAACATGTCCTTGGTTTTTCTCAATTCAGGAGGAGTTTGCAAATTTCTCAACACATAAATAATATCAACATACCATGGGGAGTCAAGAAATTTTTGAGATAACTGAGGGACCTTTTCTTCTTCCGAGTCTGTTGATAAATCAACAATGAAATTAATTCCCAAGAGCTCACAATTTGACCGTTCCATCAGCTTTTCAAGTCCTTTACCCTTGATCATATTTGTAGGTTTGATATCGAGGTCATGCTCCAACAACACAACTATCCACTTGCCCCTTTTACCCTTAGGATCAGGCTAAGTCAAAATGTCCTTCACATAACTGCTGGGCACATAATCAACGGTATGAGAATGCAAGATATAAACCCTAAAATCCTTTAGGGCCTTGACCAATTCATATGCCTTCTTTTCCATGATATCATACATTAGTGGCGAATCCCTCAATGTCTTGCTATAGTATGCTATAAGCCTCTCAAAGTTCTGTTCATATTTTTGTAATAGAACACCAACAATAGTGTGTTCTGAGGCAAAAGAAAACAATATAAAGTCTTTTGCAAAATTTGGACTAGACAACAGTGGGACTTCGGTCAATGCCACTTTAATATCTTCAAAAGACTTTCTAGCTTCAGGAGTCCACTTTATCTCACTTCCTTTCCTGATCATGTTAGTTATATGCTTTATGATTTCAGCCAGATTAGGGATGAATTTTCTCAGAAAATTTACTTTCCCTAGGAAAGATTGTACTTCTTTTTTGCTTCTAGGTGTGCCAATTTTAAGGATTCCTTCCACCCTGCTAGGATCCATATTTATTCCCTCCTTTGAAATAATGTGACCAAGCAACTTTCCCTCTTCCATACCAAAATTAGTCTTCTTGGGGTTCAATGAAATGCCAAATTTCCTACATTTCTGAAATTTTTTCCTTAGATGTTTAAGATGTTCTTCATCAAAAACTAAATATATAGTGATATAATCTAAGTAAATAACAATAAATTTATCTTTCTCATCAAAAAAAGATATATCCATATCCCTTTGGAAAGTTTCTCCTACATTCATCAGCCCAAAAGGCATTTTGGCATACATGAAGATGCTCCATGGTGTTGTGAAGGCTGTCTTTTCCTGATCATCAAGGTGTACCATGATTTGGTTGTACCTAGAGAAACCATCCAACATTGATATTTTTTGAGAACCAACCACCTTCTGCAGAATGTGATCCATCTTAGGCAGTGGTTAATTGTCCTTGAGAGATACCCTGTTCAGATTTCGAAAGTCCACACATAATATGATCTCTCCACTTTTCTTTCTAACAAGTACCATATTTTCCACCCACTTAGAAAATCTCAGAAACACTATGATCTGGTTTTGACAATGAAGGGGCCAATGATAAAAGGGAACTTGAGGTTGGAGGCTTTGTGCAACTTGAGGAAATGCTCTGCTTAGATATAATTCTTTGCTTGATGAATTCAAGGGAAAAAATTCTAGGGGTAAGAAAAATAGGCAATAGGTAAGGGTACTTAATATTATTAGGTACTGTTGGCCCGTGCTTGACCTCAATCTCATATCCTCTGTTAGGAAAAATTGGAATTTTGAAAACTGAGACTGAAGTAGCTAGAGCATCAACAATTTGATTCTTCCCCCTTGGAATCATTGAGAGACTATATTCTAAAAATTATTCTAGAAGGTCAAGCACTATATTCCTATATGCTCTTAATCTAGGATTCTTTTCTTGATATATACCCTTTACCTGATTTATAATCAACTCAGAATCTCCATGTATAGCTATCCTCTTGGCACCCATTTCTTTCAAAGTCTTCAATCCCAACACCAATGCCTCATATTCAACCATATTATTTGTGTAATCAAAAGCAAGATTGTAAGAACAAAGTTTTATGGCCAATCTAGGGGGGTTAATCCACACACCAACTCTTGCTCCTTCTCTGTTGATAGCTCCATCAAAGTTCATATTCCACATCTCATTTTCCATGTTGTTTTTCTGATCTAAAATTTCCTCAGTTTGTTGATCATGTTTGTGTTTGATAGTCATATTAGTCTTTGGCACCTCTTCTTCAAAACTCAAATCATTAAAGAAAATGGAAGAATCAATCTCAGTCTCCATAGAGTAAATGGGATGGTTGTTTGGCTAGGATTTGTTACTCACCATGTATTTGAGAAATACTTCCCTGTACAACCTCCTATATTGACCAAAAATAGGGATAGTGGCATATGACATATCCATTTGTAAAGTCCCTTTCAGTTTTGCATCCCATGACCTGGATAATAACATGCCAAATTTATGAAGGATATCAACAACCACCATGTCCATGACCATATGTTTTGTTGGAATTTGAGACACAGATACCACCAGATATTTGATTAGGCCCAAGCACTTCACTTCCTTGAATCAAATGAGAAAATATCCTGAAGGCCTTGTAATGTCCAGACCCAATTGTTCCATTACCATCTTGGGCATCAAATTATGGGATTCTCCTGAATCTAACATAGCATTGTGAAAAGTCATATCATGGATCTTCAGACTAACATATAAAGGAGGTACCTCATCAAAATCACTATTCTCCTCTACACATGGGCCAAACAAGATGGCAGGCTGATCATCTTGTATATTTAAAGTATCATAAGTTTCTTCCATATTGAGCATATTAATGATTTGATTTCTATAATCACTGTTCTTTATCAACTCGTTGAATGGAAAAAATATTTTAATTTTGGCCATCTCACTTTCAAAGTTAAAGGAAGATGAGGTTTTTTGTACCTCTTTGATGAATGTCTCCTTTCTTGGTTCAGGTACTTTCTTTGGTGGTTCTTCCTTCTTCTTTCCTTTCTCCAAAACATCCTTCACAACAAAGTCCTTCTTAGGCTGACTTGAAGGAGGTGTATTATTTTGAGGTTCTTTTGTGGGATTTCCCTTTAGAGGATTTGCATGCACCTTTTTGCTTCGAAGATTATATTGTTTCTAGAATTGCATGATGGAATTATGTAGTCTCTTCTGGTAGTCTTCCTTTTCTATTGACAACCTTTCATCATTCTTCTGCATGAATATATCATTTTCATCCATGAACTGATCATGTTCTTCTTTAGTTAAAAACACCTCTGTGTCATCACCATCAAAATAATGCATATTGTCTTCAAAGGTTTCATTAAAATTTTCATTTACATAATTATTTTGAAAAGGAGGTCTTATTTGATGATCACCCTGGTTCCTCTAATCTCTTTGTCTGATTTGTGGAACTGCTGGTATCCTTTGATTTCTAGGTGGAAAATCATCCTACTCTCTGGTGTTAGGATTATTATCTAAAGACATCCTTTCCATGATTCTCTCCATGGTATTCATCATAAACTCAAACCTCTCTTATGATGAATGTGAGGTTGAAGGTTGTGCCTTATCTTGGACCTTGTTCATGTCTCTATCAGAATTATATTTGATATTTCCTTAAGCCATTAAATTTTCTTCAAATTCTATTGCATCACTCATGATAACATCTAGTGAATTGGATCTTCTTTCCCTTAACAACAAAGCAAAGTCACTCTCAAAAGAATAAGCATATCTAAGTTGAGCAACTTTAGGAGGAGGTTTTACTTCAGTAGGAATTGAGTTGTAAACTTTCATAAATCTAGCTAAAAACTCTTGTACCATTTCATTAGGTGACCTTCTCATGTTCTTGTACTGAGTTAGTAGTTGAAGGGGTTCTTCTTGTCACCCCACTTTGCAAGAAAACTTGTTTTGAAGGCTTCAAAATCTGCAATACTTGTTGTTGGGAGAGCTCTGAACCACTTTCTTAATTCACCTGCGAGGATTTGGGAAAACAATCTCATCTTTTCATATTCATAATCTACTTCTTCTAGGTCCACAAAATTATTGAATTAGTCTAAGTGTTTTTGGGATGACACATTGCTTTCAATGTCATACAAATTAATTCTCTGATTATAGTCCCAGGGTAAATCATGTAACTGAGTAGGTAGGACAAGGGGGGGAAACCTAGCTGCCATGGTTGTAGTAAGAACTTGAAGTTTCTGATTGTTATGAGTAGGAATCACATCGGGTCTAATAGAGACAACTGAAATTAAACCTTGGAACCTCTTGTCATCAAAGATGATTTCATTCAAACTGGATTCAGATCTAGTTCTGAATTGAGTTTGCTCAAATTTCAAAACAAAATCAAGGTCTTCAATGATTTTTACTCCATCTTTGAGTAAAGATAGATTTATGTCCAGACAAAAAACTGGGCTTATTTTCCTTTCTTTTCTCTTGTGTACAAGTTTCTCAGGATCATACACAAGGATTATTGCTTCTGGGTCTGAATTTCTTTTGGTATGAATTCTCTTGGGAGCCAGGATTTTTGCTCGAACTAATTTATGCTACTGGTATAATTATAATGAAGTCACCAGGGTAAATATAGCCTCCTCCAATAAGGTGTTTGATTCACTGTCACCCTCAGGAATCAAATCTGAAGCTTTAAATCATTCTTTACGCAGGGAAAATCTTCAGTTTCGTCCCCGACAACAACACCAAAATGTTATCACTTTGTGAATTTGTTCGGCTGATAAAACAAATGATAGAGGTAACCTACAAACTACTTTAGAGCTGGGTACTAGCCTGCCAAGCTCATAGAGGGCTCTCGTTTGTCACTTGGTCTTTAATAGATGAGTTTTATTTAATAAATCACTAGCTAGGTTTTGTTGCTTTGAAGGGTTTTTTATACTTTTGCTGGAAAGGAAGGGGAGGGACACTTAGGGCTATGGATTCAAAAATTCTGAAAATGAATGGAAGCACTGACTAGTCGGTAGAACTCTCTATAGGATAAAAGCTAAATGAGGCGATAAATCTGAGTTATAAATTGTAATTTGCAGAGTGTAAGAAGAAAAGAAAAACATATAAATGTATCAGAGCATTAAATAAATGAATTATGACTTAGTTAGGACATACTTAACATAGTTTAAATTGTTTAAGACGAGATCATCACATGATGAATTATGGGCCTTTAACTATCCAATTTAAATGGAAGACAATGAAAATGAAATAATAAATACATGAAATACATACAAAGAGAGAAGACAAAACTTAAATCACTACCATTATAATCTTTTCATGGAAACTTCAAGACATTTGCATGTGTATTCTATTCATCTTGAAAAAAATTACATTCAAGTTCCAAATAGCTAAAATCATGCCGTTGCACTTCTCCAACCCTTAATACATTTAGAACTCCTAATATTTATACAAGTTGAGCTCCTTTGGTTTGAAACCGATTGCAATGATCAAAATGAAACATTTCGGTTTTGAAACCGTTTGTAATGATTAAAATAAGACGTTTCGGTTTGGGAACCGATTACAATGATTAGCAAATAACGTTTCTTGATCTGGATTTTGACTCCTCTGATGCTTTAGTTCCGTTCTTTGCCACTTGTTCTTCTTTGGTCTTCCACATGATCTGCCATCTTTAGTGACATCTGGCCATCATCTACAGGACCCTGGAAAACTGCATTTTGTCTTACCCAACAGTACTACCTCCTTCAATTGCAAGTCCAAAGGAATACCATAATCTATCATTTCCTTTATCAGAATCTATAGGTAAATGCAGGAAGCATATGACATGAATTGTAATACAAGTTTGACTGCTTTGAATTGATTCACAATTTCAAAGTCTGTAATCAGATGCTCCACTAATGTATCTCCTTTCATATTTTCTTCTAGGGTTTTAAACTTGGAGTGATCCATTCTGCACCGAGTTAGACGAGCATTGTATTCTTCCTGATCATACAATTTTCCCTTACCATCCCAAAATGGTGGAAGACCTTTGATAAACAGTTCTTCAAACAAATTTTTGAACTCCTGTACACTCTGCTCAATCTGTGTTGCCTGGGTTTGGACTAATTTCAATAGGTTATGTTTAGCAATAACCCTCCTAGACTAGATAATAAATGTAGTTCTGTCTTTAACCCCAATAGTCTGAAGGTCTACGGTAGGAACAACGTTGAGTAGATTTATGGCATTCTGGGCCCATTCTGATGGTTTCTTTGCTAAAGTTTCATTCACAATAGTGCACCTGCTTCTGGCTGTGATGGCTATACCATCTTTATGATTAATAAAATTCAAATATAATCTGAACTTGGTAGCTTCAACAACTATAGAGTCCTAGATGATATGCTTGCCCCCTTGCAGCATGCCTTTGCCTCTTAACCTCATATTTAATTTATCTATTCTTTCCTGCAAGACTTCATTCTCCTTTTGAAACCGAGCCATTCTTTCATCCTTTTCCTGCATCTCCTACTTCAATTTCTCTATGTTTCCTTTTGTCCCTTTGATTTATCCTTCTTTCAAGCTTACTTGTGACATAGCCTGGACTGGTCCTTCAGTATTTGACCCAAATTATACAGTAGGAGTTGCAACTAAAAACTTGTTCAACAATTATGTCTACTCTTGTGACCATTTCACCTTTTCTCGTTCTAGTTGCAACACCCTAGCTTTGTAGTCCAATGTCTCTTGACAAAGTGTTTCCTTTTATTGTTCTAGATCAACCAATTCTGCTGTTTGTGGATTCTTTGTAGCATACATTTTCAATTTATTCTTAAAACTTTGAATTAGTTTGTCCTTCTCATCCAATTAGGATTTATACCCTTGGGGGCCTTCAAGCCTCTTGACACGAGTCTGCCAAGCTATGCTAGCTGATTTTTCTTGCTTCAAATGTCCTTCCAATTTCATTGCATAAGATGTCAACTTTGAATTCTTCAGTCATAAACTCAGGTAATCAAAATACAACATATAAATGGTATGTGTTGGATTACTGAGAGGGGGGGTGAATCAGTAATAGAGAAATTGTAGTCCATTTTAACCAAATAATCCAAGTGTTATATCAATGTAGAATTATCATCCAATAATTAGCAATGAACAAATGAACAATCATACACATACACAATACACCAATGTTTTACGTGGAAACCCAAAGCGGGAGAAAACTACATAATGTTTTTTCTTATATGTCTTGAAGAATTACATTCATTGGAAGCACCAAATTCCTTTGTTTTCCAGCTGCAACTGGAAGGAGGCTCCAACCTCCTAGTTTCTCAGGCTACAACCTGAGGGAAGCTTCAACTCCCCAATTCTCTAGCTACAACCCCCTATGTTCTCTAGCTACAACCGAAAGGTGACTACAACTACCTGTCCTTGCCCCATCCAACCGCCCTAAAGTATAAGTAGAATAATGGAACCACTGTCACACTATCACTATGAGATATACCGTTGTAAACCTGTACTAATAAACCTGAACCATGCATCAACCATGCATCAACTTGTACCTCAACCTATAATCAACCTGTACCATAAACAAGTGCATCAACCATGCACCAACCTTTACCAAACAACCTGTAATCAACCTGTACCATAAACAAGTGCATCCAACCATGTACCAAGTATGTACCAATCATGTTTCACCTACTCATCAAATATGACTCATCAATATGTACCAACATCATCAACTATACACCTCATGTATGTGCCAACTCATCAACTACTTGTCTCAACCATGTACCCAACATGTACCTTTACTAAAAGCCCTCATCAATTTCATCATCCAAATATGATTTGTAACTATGTAATATACCTAGTGTATATAATCACATACCTGCAAACCTTCCTTAACTTTAACAACAAGAGACTAGCATATTCATCAAACTTTTCTTTAGTCTCACATGACTAGTTTTGGATTAGTCAACAACCCTAACTTGAAATAATCACAACTGTGTGCCTGCAGTGAATAAATGTCTAAAACTGATATAAAATGTTTTTCATTTTGTTTTATGCAATTCCTCCAGGTTTCACTATTTGAAACCTCTCAGAAAAGGAGTTATAGCAAAAATGACATACCTTGCTGAATTCTAGCTTATTCTAGAGAGCGACCTTGTAGAGCGTGCCCCACATGGAATATTTGTTTAATCAATCTGAAAATGTTACAAAAAATACTACAGACTATACTGTCACCAACACACTTGGTCCTACTGAATTTGGATCTGTAATGAAGAAGTTATGACGTTTTTCCCCAAAACACCTGTTTTAGACTAGTTTCAGGACTAGCCACAAACCCTATTTTCCACAGAGTGTAACTCCACAAATACAACGACCCACAAGCTTAATGTTTTACCACAAATAATTGGATATGTTTCCTCAAAGACATAGAAATTTCACGGTCTGAATCATTCTAGAAAAAAAGTTATTGCAAAAATGGTGAGATGACCTGTAAATAACATACCTTAGAAAGCATTGTGAATTTTTTTTATCCTCCATTGAATTTCGACCTTCTTTTCTTCACCTTCCTTATGAAATTAGGATTAGACACCTATAGATATTCAATATTCTCAAGTGTAATCTAAAATGAGAGAGCCTTGTCTCTTATTTATACTCTCCAAGTAGCTTCCTTTAAAATATCTTCTAGGTCACTTTGCCCACTTTTCTTATTTAAGGGTTAACCCACTTCTAATTTATCCATTAAATTTATTATTTAAATAATTTATTTTTTATTCACTTTGAATTATAGTACATTCATCACTTCACTTTATTATTTACCTTTTAAAATCTCTTAAACCAATTTAACTACTTTGACCTTTTGGGGCTTCTAGATGACATATGAAGGTCCTCCAACTTCGTAAGGCCATAACTCTCAAACCGTGAGGAGTTATGTGACGTTCCACATACCACCAGAAATTGAATGAAATATACTATACACATAGAATAATATTACTTGAAAATATATCAAAACTCATACCATTATCCATCAAACAAACTTGAGTCCATTACCGAAAACTGGGTTCTTCAACTTCTTATGGCCATAACTCTCTAACCGTGAGGAGTTATGTGACATTCCACATACCATAGGAAATGGAATGACAATAAATATCCATCTAGGATAGTTTCACTGACAAATTTACTAAACTTCATCTCATTATTCCACAAATAAGCATGGGTTATCACACCATACTTCTAGGATAACTCAATTCGCAAAGCGTCTTCCTGTGAGGGATTTCACCATAAGGGGACCACTTTGGAGTTCATCCTTTGTGATATTAGGATTTCCTCAAGGGTTGACATCAATGAAAATAAACCTTAATCAACAATATCCCCCTTTGACATTGATGGCAACACTTTGATGCAAAACTGAAACTATGTCATGCAATACTGAAGTCATATCACTCATGCTTCCCCTGGAAACATGCCTCTGTCCTCTGCATCTCTGTGACCATTGATCCCCCTGGAACCATGCCTCTGTCCTCTGCATCTAATGAATCTCTCCCCATTTTTTATCAATGGAAAAGGTATCTTTCCATCCAGGTTTTCTCCCCCTGACTGAATTGTCCTCTTTATGGTGCTTCCTCGTGTACATCTAAGACATATAAGATAAGCATTCAAAAGCATTAATTTTGGAGTATAAATAAATTCGAGTCTTTGGTGAAGATACTAAAAGGATTCCCATGGAAGTGGTTTTTTAAAGATGTCTGCCACTTGTTATTTTATGCCCACATACTCAACTCTGATGTTCTTTTCTGCAACCTGCTCCCGTAGAAAGTGACACTTGATTGGAATGTGCTTCGTCTTGGAGTGCATCACCGGGTTCTTTGAGATACTAATGGAACTTGTATGATCAAAATAGATTGGAATGGGCTCATCATAATCAACCTATATATCTTTTAGAGTTTGTTCCATCCAAAGAACCTGTGTACAACATGATGCTGTTGCGATATACTCTGCCTCGGCTGTAAATAAAGATACTGATGATTGTTTCTTGCTTAGCCATGATACTAAACACTCACCCAAGTAGAATGCTGCTCCACTGGTTCTTCGTAGGTCATCAATAAAAACTTCCCAATATGAATTTGTGTAGGAAATAAGTGATAGATACTTTCCTTTTGGATACCATAATCCAAACTCTTTTGTTCCTTTGAGATGTCTGAAAATCCTCTTCACTGCCAATACATGTGATTCCTTTGGTGCTGCTTGAAATTGTGCCACCTGTCCAATTGCCTGCATTACATATTGTCTGGATGTTGTCACATATAGTAGGCTTCCAAGCATTGACCTGTATTGCCTTTGATCTGTAGACTTTGAATCATCATCTTTGCTCAATTTGCAACTAGTTTGCATGGGAGTGATAACTGGTTTGCAATCTTCCATTCCAAACCTCTTTAGCATTTCTCTGATATACTTGGTTTGAGAAATAAAAATTCCTTGGTTGCTTTGACGTATCTGAAGTCCCAGAAAGAAGGATAGTTCTCCAAGTAATGACATTTCAAATTCATTTTGCATATCCTTTGCAAATTCCTGGCTTAACTTGCCATCATCACTACCAAAAATCATATCATCAACATAAACTTCAATTAATAAAATATTACCTTGACTTACCTTGATGTAGAGGTTGTTGTCTACACTTACTTTTTTGAACCTTGCCTACTGTAGATACTTATTCAGTCTAGAGTACCATGCTCTAGGAGCTTGTTTTAGACCATACAAGGCCTTCTTTAATTTACACACATAATCTGTGTTCTCTGACAATTGAAATCCTTCTGGTTGTTCAATGTAGACTTCTTCTTTAAGTTCCCCATTCAGAAAAGATGATTTTATGTCCATTTGATACACTTTAATATTTTTGGAGCATGCATAAGCTAAAAGAAAACATATTGCATCCATTCTAGAAATTGGGGCAAATGTCTCTTCAAAGTCAATTCCTTTATTCTGTGCATATCCTTTACATACCAATCTAGCTTTGTTCCTTATAACTTGTCCATCTTCATTCAATTTATTCCTAAAAACCCATTTTGTGCCGATCACATTCTTATTCTTTGGTATTGTAACCAATTCCCAAGTGTCATTTTTCTCTATTTGATCCAATTCTTCATCCATGGCCTTATTCCAAAATCCATCCTTCCTGGCTTCTTCAAAACAGTTTGGTTCAATTGTAGATAAGAGTGCTAGGTATGTTTGTTCTGGTGAACAGATTCTTCTTCTAGTCTCAACTCCTACATCTTTGTTTTCGATAATATGATATGAAGGATGATTATTCTATACTCGTCTGTTAGGTGTGTTTGGAGACACTTGCTGAACTTTCTCTTTTATTTATGTCAGATTCTCTTCATCTTCCTCTTCTACTTATTTTTCATCTTCTGCTTCTTCTTTGAAAGGTTGTTCCATTGATTCATTTCCTTCTTCCTTTGATTCTGGTCTTCCTGTTTCATCAATTGTTACGTTGATTCTTTCCACAACTTTGTTCAATCTCGAATTATAACACTTGTATGCTTTCCTTGTACTTGAGTAACCAACAAGTACTCCTTTTTCCACACGAGAGTCAAACTTTCCCATTCTTCCATCTTCTCTTTTGATGTAGCATTTGCTTCCAAAAACTCTGAAGTGATTCACATTTGTTGGTCTTCCTTTCCACAGCTTGTAGGGATTTTTGTCAGTGTTGTTTCTGAGAATTACTTTGTTTTGAATGTGAACTGTTGTATGCATTTCCTGTGTCCAAAATATATCTGTCAATTTGGAATCCATTAGCATTGTTCGATCCATTTCCTGTACTGTCTTGTTCTTTCTTTCAACAACTCCATTATGTTGAGGTGTCCTAGCAATGGAGACTTGCCTTTTTATTCCATGACTGCTGCAGTAGTCCATAAATTCCTTTGAAGTGAACTCTCCTCCATTATAATATCTCAAGCATTTGATTTTTGAATCCATTTCATTTTCAACCATTTCCTTGTGGATCTTAAAGTTTACAAAATCTTTTGACTTATTCTTGAGAAAACAACCTGTAGTCATTCTCGTATAATCATCAACTAATAACATAAAGTATTTCTCACCTTTTAAACCATTTGTTGTATTTGGTCCAACCAGATCAGTGTGCACAATTTCCAATGGTCTTGTCGTTGAATATTTCTTTGATTTGAACCTGGTCTTTGTTTTCTTTCATTGTTGACAATGCTTTCATAAAGTGTTGTTTGGTTTCGTGATCTAGGGCATTTCTTTGACTGCTTCTCTTTTGCTGACTTTTACAAGGTTATCAAAATGTATGTGACCCATTCTTTTGTGCCATAGCCAACTTTCATCTTCCTTTCTTAGACAACACTTTTCATTTCCAATTTCACTTAACACATATATGTTGCTTGAAATTCTTGCAACTATAACAATCAATTTTCCTGAACTTTCTTTTCTTATCTTACACTTTTGTGAATCGAAAGTAACGTCATGACCTTGGTAACACATTTGACTCACACTTAGAAGATTATGTTTCATATCTTCTACTAGTAGAACATTTTATGCCTTTATATTCTTGTTCCCAATTCTGACTGTTCCTTTTCCAATGATTTCAGTTGAATCATCATTTCCGAAGGAGACTGATCCATCTCTTTCCTTTATTAATGTAATACACCTATCTCTATCACCTGTCATGTGTTTTGAACAACCACTGTCAACAAACCAACCACGTTTCTTCTTCTTAGCTTGTAGAGAGAGTGTGCATTCTTCATTGCTATACTGATTTTGCTTTCTTATCCATGTCCTTTTCTGAGGCTCCTGTATGTGACTATTGTTATTTTGTTGCGGTTCTGTAGGAGGGACTATCATTTTGCAATATTTGGCCATGTGTTCAAAGTTGTTACATTTGTAACATTCCCCTTCATTGCTCAAAGATTCAAACCTGTTGTAACTTCTTCTCTGTGTTTCACTATGCCTTCTTGGATAACCCTTTTGTGTATGACTTTCAAAGTTATTTATGTTCCTATTCTTAACTCTGCAATTCACAACTTTATGTCCAAAATTATTACATGCATAACATAAACCAAAAAATATAGTTTGATACCTGGGATTTGAAGATATTCTGAAAGGAGGTGCTCTTATGAATCCTTCTTCTTATTGAGGCCTATCTGTCTGTTGTTGATTCTAAAATATGAATCTTCTCGGTGGAGGAGTGTCCCTATAATATTCCTTGTACATCTTCCTATCCCATTTGATTGTTTCTGCATCTTCCTGCATCTTCCTATCCCTTGTACATCTTCTCTGTTGATTTGGAGCTTGATCCCTTTTCTGTCTGATTGTATCCAAGTCCAGACTTGTCAATATGATATTTTTGACTGTTGATAATGTCATCCAAATTTTTTGAGCTATTCTACATATTTTTCTTTTGAATATCCTTTCTTAATGTGACAATCTCTGCTTCCAAATTTCCAATGTTCCTATCCTTCTCTTCTAGCTATTCTTTGAGTTCTTATTCAATTCTTTTATATTCTTCTATTTGAACCTTCAAATTTGTGATCATTTGTTCTATTTCTTGAGTATCTTCTTTGTTGTCTAGTTCCGCTTGTAGTTTCTTATTTTTCTTCTTTTCTCTTTTGATAACTTCTATGGCCCACATCAATTCTTCTCAGTAGTCAAATTACGCCTCTTCAATTTCTTCTTCGAATTCTTCATATTCTTCTTCGGCTTCTTCATATTCTTATTTAGAGTCTTCTTTATCAGAGTCTTCTATTGCCATGAATATAACTCTTCCTATCTCACTGTCACTGACTTCATCTTCATTTGATGATGAGATGTATTCTTTGGTGCATAAGCTTTTCTTGAAATCTTTCTTTGTAGTTCTTTTTCCTTTATATGTTTGTTTGCCTTTTGAGTAACCTTCATCATTTCTCTTTTTATTATGAGTAAATTTGTTACAAAAATGGCCAATACCATCACAATTAAAATAAATTAAAGGAAGCTTACCTCTATACCTACCGTCGATTCCCTTGTTCGGTCTTTTTACGAAGTTGGCCACTTCTTCATCATCTTCTGAGACGTCACTGTTGCCGCTATGTTCTTCTTGTTGCTTTTCCTTTTGCTTTGATCTTTTGGATGCTTTGAATGTTGCTTCTTTTAGATCTGGATTTTCTTGTTCAGTTCTCATTTCATAGGCTGTGAAGATTCCATGCAGTTCATCCATGCTTATTGAGTTTAGATCTGATCTTTCTTCTAGTACTAATATCTTAGGGTCAAATCTCATAGGAAGAGATCATAGTACCTTTTGAAAAATTACAGATTCTCCGATTTATTTTCCCAATCCTATGATTGCATTCACTGTTTCATCGACTCGTAAGAAGTAGGCTGCAATATTCTCATCTTACTTCATCTTTAGTTGTTTGAACTGACCTCTGTAAGTTTGAAGCTTTGCTACTTTGACTTTTAAATCTCCTTAATAAATATTTTGAATCTTGTCTCAAATATGTTTAGCAGATTTACAATGTGAAACTTTGATGAATACCGTTTCACTGAGACCATTCAAATGTGCATTTGTGGCTTTGGAATTATTCTGACCTAGTTTCATTGCTTTGTCATTTGTTAGTGGAACTGTTGGTGTTGTGTATCTATCTACAATTGATTTCCAAATTTCAAATCCATGTGCCTGTATATATGTCTTCATCCTTATGCTTCAAAAAGCACACTTTTGTCCATCATACTGTGGTATTCCATTTTTATACAAGTTGTTGCACTCCATGATCTACCTTTTAGTGGTTAAACTGATTTTTGAAGGAACCCTCTCTGATACCACTTGTTGGATTACTGAGAGGGGGTGTGAACTAGTAATAGAGAAATTGTAATCCTTTTTAACCAAATAATCCAAGTGTTATATCAATGTAGAATTATCATCCAATAATGAACAATGAGAAAATGAAAAATCATACAAATACACAGTACACCGGTTTTTAACGTGGAAACCCAAAGCGGGAGAAAACCACAAAATGTTTTTTCTTATATGTCTTGAAGAATTACATTCATTGGACGCACCAACTTCCTTTGTTTCCCAGCTGCAACTAGAAGGAGGCTCCAACCTCCTAGTTTCTCAGGCTACAACCTGAGGGAAGCACCAAATCCCCAATTCTCTGGCTACAACCAGAAGGAGTCTACAACCCTCTATGTTCTCTGGCTACAACAGGAAGGTGGCTACAACCACCTGTCCTTGCCTCGTCCAACTTCCCTGAAGTATAAGTAGAATGATGGAGCCACTGTCACACTATCACTATCAAATATACTACTTTAAACCTGTACGAATAAACCTGAACCATGCATCAACTTGTACCTCAATCTGTAATCAAATTGTACCATAAACAAGTGCATCAACCATGCACCAACCTGTACCAAACAACCTGTAATCAACCTGTACCATAAACAAGTGCATCCAACCATGTACCAAGTATGTACCAATCATGTGTCACCTACTCATCAACTATGTCTCATCAATATATATCAACATCATCAACTATACACCTCATGTATGTGCCAACTCATCAACTACTTGTCTCAACCATGTACCCAACATGTACCTTTACCAAAATACCTCATTAATTTCATCATCCAAATAGGATTTGTAACTCTGTAATATAACTGGTGTATATGATCACATACCTTCAAACCTTCCTTAACTTTAACAACAATTGACTAGCATTTTCATCAAACTTTGCTTTAGTCTCACATGACTAGTTTTGGATTAGTCAACAACTCTAACTTGAAATAATCATAACTATGTACCTGCAATGAATAAATGTATGAAACTTATACAAAATGTTCTTCAGTGTGTTTTCTGAAATTCCTCTAGGTGTCACTACTTGAAACCTCTCAGAAAATGATTTATAGCAAAAATGGCATACCTTGCTTCATTCTGGATTATTCTAGAGAGCGACCTTGTAGAGAATGTCCCGCACGAAATATTTGTTGAATCGATCTGAAAATGTTACACAACATACTACAGACTGTATGATAACAAAAATATTTGATATTACTGAATTTGGATATGTTATGAATAAGTTATGATGTTTTTTCCCGAAACACCTATTTTAGACTAGTTTTAGGACTAGTCACAAACCCTATTTTCCATGGAGTGTAACTCCAAAAATACAATGACCGACAAGTTGAAGTTCTTACCACAGATACTTGGATATGTTTCCTCAATGGAATAGAAATTTCATGGTTTGAATCATTCTATAAAAAACGTTATTGCAAAAATGGTGAGATGACTTGTAAATACCATACCTTAGAAAGCATCATCAAAAGAATTTATCCTCCCTTGAATTCCAACCTTATTTTCTTCACCTTCCTTATGAAATTAGGCTTAGATATCCTTTGGTTACCTTATAAACCTATAGATATTCAATATTCTCAAGTGTAATCTAAAATGAGAGAGCCTTGCCTTTTATTTATAGTCTCCAAGTAGCTTCCTTAAAAACATCTTCTAGGTCACTTTGCCCACTTTCCTTATTTCTCCATTAAATTTATTATTTAAATAATTTATTTTGTATTCAATTTGAATTATAGTGAAATCATCACTTCACTTTATTATTTACCTTCTAAAATCTCTTAAACCACTTTGACTAGTTTGACCTTTTGGGGCTTCTAGATGACATATGAGGGTCCTCCAACTTCGTAAGGTCATAAATCTCAAACTGTGAGGAGTTATGTGACGTTACACATACCACCAGAAATGGAATGACATGTACTATCCATATAGAATAGTATTACCTGAAAATATATCAAAAGTCATACCATTATCCATCAAACAAACTTGGGTCCATTACCCAAACCTAGGTTCTCCAACTTCTTATGGCCATAACTCTCTAACCATGAGGAGTTATGTGGTGTTCCACATACCACCGAAAATGGAATGAAAAGAAATATTCATATAGGATAGTTTCACTGAAAAATTCAATGAACTTCATCTCATTATTCCATAAACAAGCATGGGTTCTCTAACCATACTTCTAGGATAACACAATCCGCAAAGCATCTTCTCGTGAGGGCTTTCACCATAAGGGGGCCACTTTGGAGTTCATCCTTTATGCTATCGGGCATTCCTCAAGGGTTGGCATCAATGACAACCAACATTAATAAAAAATATGCTTATGGAATTTGACCTTTTCTGGAGCACTGATGTTGTCATATCTTATCTTTATCTCAAAGACTTTGTCTTCATATGCAACTGCAACGTTAAAAGTCCTTTTTTCAACATCCCTTACTGTAAATAGAGAAGATTTATGCTGAGAAATAGTTTCCACTTCAAGGACTAAATACCTCATCTCACCCAGAGCTATGTTTCCTTTCTCAACATGTTGTTTTCCAAATCTTCTTTAGATTGATTAAATTCCTCAGATGTTCTATCGAAGACATATTTATTGCTGCTAAAGGTTCTTGAGCTTCCTTCACTTTGGAGTTTGCTTTCCTTTTCAAACACTACAGTGCTAGTACAACTTTTCACCATATCTATATTTACTTGCTCTCTGGGATCTTCCTCTTGTAGATCCACTATCTGTGTAGATTGTGTAATCTTCATCTTATTTGGGACAGTTTGCTAGTCATTGATGCCCAGGGCCTCTGAACTTCTCCTCTTGTTGTAAACACTTATATTGGGAACTTTGAATATTAGTTTCTGGGAGGATTATTGTATTTGACTTTGTTCTAGGGTTGCCTCCACTTGCTGCGTTTGAGTTGGTTCCAAGATTTCTTTCACATCAACACATACTTCTAGATTTTCCAGCTTATCAAAACCCTAAACTTGTTCATGCTCATAAGGGGCTTGTTTTTTCATCAATTTTCTCTTGGATATGATTTGGTGTGGATCATATATTCTTCTCTGTAGCTGTGAAAAAACAAACTCTTTGAGCTTTTCCTGAATTTGAGACAAGCATGATCTAGTTTTGACAATGAAGGGGCCAATGATAAAAGGGAACTTGAGGTTGGAGGCTTTGTGCAACTTCAGGAAATGCTTCGTCTCAGATATAAGTCTTTGCCTGATGAATTCAAGGAAAAATATTATAGGGGTCAGAGAAATAGGAAATAGGCAAGGGTATTTATGGAAACCATAAACCCATATTACTGTTGAGTGTATGAATAGTACCTAATCCCCCACTCTGTTCTCTAGATTTGGCTGTAGATAGATCCTCATGTCATCCAAAACTCTAGGTAGTCTGATATTGAAAATCAAACCATAAACTCTGGACATGACTTTATTGATGAAGATAAGTAATGTAATCCTTTTACATTCAGTTGACACAAATGTTTCTTCAAGAAATTCTCTCTTGTTGGTTTCCAAGAATATTCTCAACAGATATGTGTAGTATCTAAAATGTCTTAGAGAAAAAAAAAATTCATTAGCTGTTTATGGATATTATTAGCTAGAAACTGATCAAAACTGATACAAACTAACAAACCAGAATCTGACTTAAAAAAGGTCAAAAGGAAACCAAGTATGACTTCAACCACATATTTTTCATTGTCTAGACCTAAAAATTGACTCAATAGGGAGTAGACCCATTGGAATTCAATAACCATTATATTCACATTCATTGGCAAGGGCAGACCCTATGAAAATGTTCAGGTTTGATAATTGTCTATAAAAATAGATCTTAGACCTCTGATGGAAATTCTCTATATATCCTAATCAACTTATCTTCATTGAAAGGTTCAAAAATTGTAGAAAAGGACTCTGGTATACCCAAGGAATCTCGAATTGACAGAATCTATATTCTACACAAGACCTTGGACCCTCCTTTATTCACGATGACTCTTTCTTCATGGGAATACTGTTCGATGCACCAAACTATAAATTCGGGAAACAAGAAATAAATTTTGACATCATAAGGGACTATGGTGGCCTGGACTGCTTCGAGGAACGATATACATCTTCCTACTTTATCAGACATGTTTCTCCTGGAAACAAAGATAGGAGAAATAGTGATTTCAGTATAAAAAACATTTGAATCTCGATCAATTAGGGCTTCTTCATTTTTCGCTGGATCTATTTCTGTGATTGAGGTTATGATGACATCCATGGTCATGATGAAAAATACCTAGAAAGGAGCGGAAATGGCATGCAGTTGGTGTACTATTGAGTTGTAGTTGATAGATGGTGGTTGCGCCAAGGTTTTAATGGTCCATCATTCGAAATAAAATAAAATAAATGACAAAATGTACTTTTATACTTTTCCACTTTTCGGGGGCATGAGAAAATGGTTTTAGGCAACCCACTTTTCATCCTAAAATGCACCTGGTGGTGACACATAACCCCGAACAAAAACCATGGTTTAAATTTCGGCCCCTTTCTCCAAAATTAACCCTCGCACAATTTCTCCCCCCAAAATCATTCTCGATCATTGATCTTGAGAACTCACGATCTGTGATGCATCGGGCCTGATCAGCTTTGCGATCCTGCCAGATTTAGCCTCTCCCTGCCATATTTAGCCCCTTTCCTAGTTTATTAGGCTTCCAAACTGGTTTAGTGTCCTGCTAGATTCCAAAATCTTGATTTCACATAAAATATTTAATGGTGACTAACACTCGTTGCTACAAAACTACCAATACCAGTGTGTACGATCTATTGCATCTATGGAATGACCAATACCTGTCACTACTGAACTGGTCTCTCTTCTCCTCTGACCTAAGATGATCTCTAGATGAATTTCCTCTTCAAATATCTGAGATATCATTGAATCACAGTCATTTGTGGTTCAATCACTTGAGAAAAAGTCCTTCTTTTCTCCTAAGTGTGACCTTGGTTCTCTCCAAGGTTTCCAAGATGCGTCTCTCCTTCACCTAGCCTTTCTTTTATAATATTGATTTATACCCTAACCCTAATATCAAATGTGATCAATGGTTGATATTATATGTCACCTCACTTGATATCAGTGGATAAGATTAATTTAATTCACTAATGCAAAAACTTATGCATTTCCTTAAATTAAACTCACATTAATCATAAAAGCACTTTACTTTAATAATTCCTTTAATTAAAGTAAACTACTAAGTTTGAAGGATTCCTTGGATGAATTCCACATGTCAAGACACATAAGCATGTGCGGAAGTACCTGTTTGATGCTACAAACATCAACACTACCTATTAGCGAGGAAGGTACTTCTCAAAGAGATACCTAGAACTGGTTGTGCCTCCAATCCTGACACGATGTCCTACACATCATCCCGCCCCATTGAATCCCACCAAGCCTATTGGTCCATTACTTCCTGAACACTGAAAGACTTGGAATCACTGATACTAATCATTTATGCCACGAAGTATGAAAACTTCCTTAGAGTCCTGCTCTCCCTTAATATTCTCCTAGGGGCCTCAACATGCTCTTGATCATCCCTCAATGTCAGCATGAACCACATGTTTTTCCTGGCAGAACTGAAGGGGCTAACTCCTCCCCACCTAAAGGTTGAATCCCCATACTGGAAGTCTTTGAATGTTGTTCTCCCTTTAGAGCATCCTACTCCTTGTCCTCTTCCACTGATCTCAGTGCACACACATATGAAAGATCCAAAATCCCCTTGGAACTACTCTTGCTTATTGGAAAAGAAACCTTGGCATTCCTTCCAAGTTCACACTCTATACACATGCCCTACTGCTCAATACTAAAATATGGAAGAACAATGACAATCTCCCTCAGAATCTACAATGCCTTGTAGTGTAGGTGTCCCATTTTCTCATTCCATAACTCACACAGGTTGTCACTGTTATGTATCAAGGCCTGAAGTGTTGATACTGAAAGGGGGGTGAATCAGTATCAAGTAAAATTTGGAAACAAATTCAACTTATACTTCAACCAGATTATATATTCAATTATATCCAATGAGAAATGAACAATAGTAGAAGAGTTACACCAATACACCACAATACACCATGCAAAATATATGAGAAATAACCAATATTTATTGTTCAAAGGAAGTAATGACTTCCAAAGGTAGCTACAACTTCCAAATATAAAGGGAGGGATAAACCTTCGAAAGGAAGATAAAATCCTCCAATATCAAGAGAGGGTTGACCTCTCCATTCTTGCCCCTTCCTTCCACCCAAGAATATATGAGAGATAATAAAACTTTACATTAAATCATCACCATCAACCAACCATCACATAGAACCTGATAATGCTTCCTGAGACTTCTTCAACTATGATCCTATAGATAATATAACTCAATGTGTTCTCTGAACCTCCTCCAAGTTTCACTCCCTAAATCCTCTTAGAAAAGGAGTTATAGAGAAAATGGTAGACCTTATTCAATTCTGGTTTATTCAAGAGAGCAAACTTGTACATCATGCCCCGCGCTCAATATTTAACATAAGATTCTGAAAGTTTTACACATGAAACTATAGCCCGTACTCTTTCCAATGTAATTGGTCTCACTTTATTTAGATTCTCTATGAAGGCATTATGATTGTTTTACCTGTAACACCTTAGAACACATCACCAAAAGACTTCATCCTCCCTTGAAATTCGACCTTCTTTACTTCATATTTCCTTTGAAATTCGACTTATATATCCTTGTTCATTAACAAACTTGTGTGTATTGAAAAATGAATGTTTAATGAGATGTATTTATACCCTTCATGTCACTTCCTTTTAACATTAGGGCCGACCTGACACTTTCTTATTTTGTAATTATTTTCTTTAATTATCTTCAGGGCCGACATGTACTTCCTTATTCAATTCACTTTGTCATCTTCAAAAATTCATTTCTCCTCAACCATGAGGATCAACGTGACGTGCCACCTACCACCAAAAAAAAAATGATGTATACTATCCATCCATGGGTGTTGTATCTTCATGTGCATTGTCCTTCATGTCCAAATACCTTCATCAATCTTGGGGTCCAAAACCAATGACTAGGGTTGACATCAATGACAACAACCAATCTTCCAACATGAACATGGTTTTCCACCAACCTATATAAATTTATCTCTCCAACCCCAATGCTCACTTCCATGTCAGGGCTAGCTCCCTTTGAACGTATGAGTAATTTCCCTTTCTTGACAAAACCCCTATATTCCATTATTGAGAATGAGAGAAAATCCTTCCTAGGTCCTGGTACATTTAGCACATCTTGGGCTTCCAAAGAACCAATTGACTCAATATGGAACAAGATTGTTCCCTCTCCATTCACTGCATACTTGGCATCATCAACCAACTCCACATGGATCCCCGAGTACTTTTCCATCATATTGTTCAATAATGCATATGCTCCTATCATATTTTCTTCCCATTGAGAAAATAAAAATACAACCATATTTGTAGCTCAGTGCCTCTACTCTATTGTATGAATTTTGTGGCTCAAATATGTCCTTGTTACCATATCTGTCTGTTCCTATCCTACTTGATTATATTATCCTTTAGAATGAACATATATCTAGGTGAAAGTCCTTCTTCACCCTCACTAAGATCTCCTTGAGAAAAAATCCTTCTTTTCTCTCTCTATGAGTCACCGAATCCAATAAATCTGTTATACCTTGTGCTGATCTCTGGATGAAAGTCCTTCTTCACCCATGCCAAGATCCTCTTGAGTCACAATCCTTCGTGGCTCAAGCACTCAATGTCTCTCATTTCTATTTTATAGATATGTAGAGTTCTCCTTGCATACCTGAAAGATATTTTGCACCAAACTTCTGTGTTCCAGAAATTGGTCTCCCTCTCAGAGTGAAAGCTATGATACCATGTTAAAATTTCAACATGCTCTACATACCATGTTGAAATTTCATAAATTACAACCTCCTAGATTGTTAAGCCCTAAATAGTGGCACATCAACCCTTAATTTAGGAATATTACATTAGTAATGTTATTTTATTTATGTCGGCTTAGGTCCATTATTTGTAATTGTACATCCTAGTCTCCTATATATACCAAGGAGACCTTTCATTTGGAATCATATTGTATTTGGAAATTTATGTGGTGTATAAGGAGGTTTCCCCCTTGAAGAGGCTTATTATCTGAAATTATCTCTTTTTCAAGGCATTGAGTACTTATTCAGAGGTTTTTTTATGCTATTTTGATATTTGGTTCTTAACATTCGGTATCAGAGCTAAGGGTCTCGGGGTTTCACTGCTGCATCTGAGACACCTTGGAATTTTTGATATAACTTTTTTTCTACGATGTTTCAAAAGGAACCCCTTGGAGGATATTTAGTAGATGGATCAAGGTATGTGAGGTTCAAATTTCAGCTCCTGATTCCTTACAATATCGAAGATATATCTTGTGTAAGATAGGGTTCTGGAATCATCCTGAATGTAGACATCGCCAAATTTTTGCTATAATTTTTTTTATGTGATGTTTCAGACCCTAGAACCCAAGGGATATTCATTAACATTATCCATGTATATGTGATAAAATTTTAAGCTTATGGGTCATCCTACATTTGTAGATACACCCTGTGTAAGATAGGGTATCTGACTAGTCATATTAACTAGTCTCAAACATGTGTTCTGGGTAAAAAAATGATATCTTCTTCAATGAGTGTCCAATTAAGTGAGAATTGTTGCATTGGACAATGGAAATTCTTTAGTATTTCTGGTACAAGTTTTAGAATCAAATATTAGATATTGTGCTCTTGACACGCTTTACCAGTACACTCTCTTGGAAGGGACAAAAATCAACAAGGTGTGGGAAGTTACCATAACTTCCACTTGGCACATCCAATTTTGATCAGACCCGTGGCATTGCAGAGAATACATATTATATAACTATAAAAAGAATTTTTCAGACCTGGAAAGGCCAAAATTTTGGAGATACAATAGAAGAAAGATCGTCTATTAGAACCACCTCAAAATCAAGGTTTAAAAGTGATACTTTCCCAATATGCCACCAAAAAAGGAAACTTCTACACCAAATAAGCTGCCATACAATCCTTCTTGGAATCTTGATGAAGGTGAAGAAATGTGTAGGGACATAAATGATTTACAAAATAAGACAGTAACAAAAGATGAACTACAAAGGATGATGGATTCAACTGAAGCTATGTTGGAGGCAATAATGGATACTAAGATGGATGGTTTAAAAAGGGAGATCATGGAAGGATTGAAAATTTTCCTAATAGAGAGGCCACCTGAAAGTGAAAATGTATCCCATGAAATTCATGATGAGGACACAAGGAAGATGAATCAAGACTGGAGAAAATCCAACTTTGGTTTGAAGAGCAACCACTTTCCTAAGATCGATATGAGGAAGTTTGATGGCAAGGATCCAATCACATGGATATTTCAGATGGAGCAGTTCTTTGATCTACATGATGTGACACATAAAAAAAAGGTATGAATTGCTTCTTTATATTTAGAAGCTAATCAATTTTTGTGGTACCAATAGATTTTTTCTTGAAAATCACTTGTAACTTGGACAATTGTAACACACCCAACCCCTAAATAGCCTTTCTAGGGATGGGGCATCAATATTTTTTTTCCGTTTTCCCTGGTTCATTTTCGGTCCCTTACTTAAGAAAAACCTGTTAGTCTCCAATTTTGACCATATTTTTGCCTATATCATGTCATATATACCCCCATTTTCATATCTAGTATCATTTCCTTCTGGCCTTACCATGACACATTTTACATCCTTTTTCCATAAATGGAGCTATTCAAGGTATTCCTATGATTCAAGTTATTTTTAATGTATTTTGATATTTAAACTAATATTGATACTAACGTGACATGAGTTAGGTACTTGTTCCCTTGAAACAGACTTATCAGTACTAGGTACCAACTCGCACTTAGTGGATATGTCAAAGACTTGCACGACATGGCCAGATTGGATTGACAGTCTGATTCATATGATTGATTGAGTCATAACTCAATGTGATGACTTAGAGAGAAATTGTAGAACTGTTTATTATGATGCTTTATGATCCATGGTTTTTGACACTGCATGTCATGAAGCTGTGAAATTAGTTTCAACTAACTATGAGTCATTTTCGGATCTAAGATTCGCTTAGATTAATGCACCTATGTTCAATAATATTTTGGGGAGGATCTATATAAACTCAGATCACTCTCAAGAAATGTTGGTTATGATATGCTATGTTATGCGATTTTGGATAATACAATTTGCTATGCATTATATCATTTTTTGTGAAATGATTTGAGTTTGTTTATGAATTATGGAGCGTGAGGTATGAAAAAATTATGCATGGAATAATTGAGTAGCTCTGGTTTCATTTTAGGGCGATTGCACCTCTTGGTTGGGCCCACCAACAGGTTCAATTTGCTGTCTCTTTTCCACAGTATAGTTAGTTTATTTCTAGTTCTAGAATCTGCGTGTGAGTTAGTTTTTAACTTGAAGTTACTCTGCTAAAATTCTGGCTTAGTCCTTTTTTGTTTAGATTATTCTTAGTTTGATATTATCCTATAGCTCATTGAATGTTGGAATGAGTTATTTGTCATTGTAAAATTTGAAGAATGAACCAAGTGCTTAGTCTAGATTTTCTTTGTTTTCCAGCTTCCAGTTCGATCATGATTTAAAGATAATTTGAGTTTAGACTTACTCTGTTTTGTTAATATAGCTAGCTTATGGTCCGGTTAAAGGAATCTTCCAATACTTGTAGGTTAAAATAGGACATTTATTAGTTTCACCTTTGTTAGATTTAGAACTACTTGATACTTAGATTAAATAAGAGGTTTTTAAAATGTTCTCTCTTTTATGGTTCAGATAGATATTTTGATGATTAGATGTTTAAGATAATGGTAGATAGCCTTGGGTGATTTCTTTAGATTAGGAATAGAAATACCTTTTCTTAACTTAGAACTGTTTCCATTTGATTAATTAGACAAGATATGATTAGTTTTAAGATAATCATTAGGATTCAGTTTATAAGAGTAAGTTTTTGTTTTCTTCTTAGAATAACCTTTAGGTAGGAATTAGAATCTTACCAGCACATATAGTGTAGCAGCTCTAAGTTCACTTACCCTGGTTTGAAAATTTAGTGTTTTCAGGTAATTAAAATCTTTAATACAACATCCTGACATTTTTGGCGCCATTGTCGGGGAGCTATTTAGAAGGTAAGTTAGATAATTGTTTTGGTTATTTTCTTAAATGTATTTGGTTTGGTGTGGTATGTTAGCAGGTTGACAAAAGAGGAGCTGTGAAACGAAGGGTGAGAACTGACACATCTGTTATCATAGGTTCCTCTGAAACCCAATCTTAGTTTTTCTTTTATCTAGTATGTTTTCATGAGAAATAGAGATCATAGAGGTAGATTTAGGGGAAACTCAAAACAACAAAAAGAAGAAACCTCCACCCAAAAAGCAATAGAAACTGAGACTGGAACTCTGGCTGAGAAAACCATAGAGCAAAACATAGAATCATGAACAAAACAAACGGAAATTGGATTAGAAGGGGATAATACCACACACAAAGAACTTAAACCATTTATAATTTCCCCTCCAAAACCAGGAAACACAACATACCAACAAATTCAAATTCCTGGTGATCCAAACTCGGTTGACATAGTTAATCCAGAAGAAGTGCAAGCTATTTTCAGGAACCCTGACACTATAGTTTCACAAATAACAACTACAACTGTTGAATCAAAGGTAATAGGATCCTCAAAAGAACCAATAGGAGATAGTAATCTTGTCAAAAAGAATCCAGAGAGGTGGGATTTCACACCCTCACCAAAGAAAGATCAGATTGCATATACAATTTTTGGTAATCATTTTAACATGGCAAAAAGAGGGAGAGAATTGGATAGAAGAGAAAGAGGATAAATTCATGTTGAAAATGAAGAAGAAGAACAAGTAGGGACCGAGCTAAGACCAGGAACCACCTTTGGGTTTCCAATTTTGGATTTGGTCCAGAATGTCAATATGAAAAATATCCCACCTTCGGCACTACCAACCTTTTATGGAAAAAGTAGTGAAGACCTAGATGTCTTTATTTTTTATTTTGATATCCTGTGCAGGAGTTATAATTATCTCCAGGATGCCCATAAGCTGAATTTGTTTCCTGCTACCCTAAAATATTCTGCATTACGTTGGTTCATGAGTTTAGGAGAGTACAACATTAGATCTTGGGAAGATATGAAGACAAAAATTTTAAAGAAGTACCAAGACTATTGTAGACCCAAGGATTCTCGAAATGATATTTTTAAAATGCAACAACAAGATGAAGAGAGCCTTGAAGATTTCTTAGAAAGATTTACATATACTCTTCAAAAATCCAAATATAATGATCTCCAAGATGAAGCGATCAAGACTCTTTTCTTAAAAGGGGTTTTTGATGAATACATTGACACTCTCAACTTAATGGCTTCAGGAGACATTTATCAAAAATACTTTGAAGCACTCATTGAACTATGTATAAATTACTCGAGAAGTAGGGGGAAAACGACAAAAAGTGTGAGAGAACCTATCAACAAAAACACCAAAGTACCCACATCTGGTGGAGTTACTAGAATTGAATTGGGAAACCTCTTGGAAAATTTTAAAACAAACATTTTAGGAACGATTGGCTCTCAGTTAGACACTCTGAAGATTAAGAAAAAGTAGGAAGAGGAAAACCCTGTATTAAGCATATTCTGCCCAAAATGCAGAAAAAGGCACCCTTTACGAGAATGTGCTTTGGACAATATTTCTGTATGTGCAATTTGTACTAAAAATCATAAAACAGAAGATTGTCCATCCTTACTAGGATTTCAAGCTATATTCAAGGGAGGGGAAGCTCCAGGGACTCCATATGCACCTAAGATTCCTTAGCAACCTAGGAACTCAAATATGTATCAAGAACCATCCACACAACCTTCCGGCTACTATCCACCCTTCTCTCAACAACAACAACATCCATGGAACTAGCCAAATTGGCGTCCACAAAATGTCCCTACTCAACCTTGGTACCAGGGATGGAGAGAACATAATTATGGAAATAACCAACAATAGCATGTGGTACCAATTCCCCAGAATCCATGTACTCAATACCCTCCAAACATGCATTAGCTATTTCCTGGATTTACTCCACCTCCTTTACCACCTATTCAACAAACTCCTCAACAGCCTCATAATCCACCTCGTCCCACCATATTACCCGCTCAACCCATTCCAAATCCTAATAACAGACCACCTCTGCCACTCCATAGTGATGATTTTCAAAACTACCCAGCTTACACCATAAACCCCATTTCCATACAAGAAATACAATTGAGATCTGGGAAAAATTTAAATAAAACTCAGCCTGTAACAAGAACAACACCAAAGGTAATTATCCAAGAACATGAAGAAGAACCTGTAGATGATTTATCAAATGAGGCATATTTGAAAGATGTCATCATTCCAAAGAATAAAGTATCTGAATCACAACATAACGTACAAACTCAAGTTTCCTGAACACCTCCTTTTCCTGAGAGGTTGCTCATTGAAAAACCAATTGCTCAATTTGAGTTTGACATCATGAATGAACTAAAAAATGTCTGTGTTAAGATTCCATTGTTACAAGCGATCAAAGATGTTCCAATCTACGCCAATACCATTAAAGAACTCTGCATTAAGAAACTAGGTTGGAAACAGAAAGATCCACCCACGATACACCTAGTAGGCCAATCATCGAATTGTATTTTTGAAGCTCCTAAGATTGTGAAGTATGCCAACCCCGGGAACCCAATAGTTTCAGTTACTATCAACAATGTTTCTATTGGTAATACTTTAGTCGACTTAGGTGAAACCATTAATATAATGATTATCAATATAGTTGAACTGTTGCAAATAAGTCAATTCCTTCGCCCTACCCCTACAGTTCTTGAACTTGCTGATATAACAACTATAAAACCTACTAGGGTCCTCGATGACATTCTTGTTACATTAGCTTCATGGGAATATCCTGTCGACTTCAAGATTATTCATTCAAAGGATCCCACAAAAGGCCATCTAATCATTTTAGGGAGACCTTGGTCGACTACAACCAATGCTTTCATAGGATGTCGTGGTGGGGATATGTTCATCTCAAATGACATTTCTTCACAGAAGCTTACTCTTTTTCCACCTGCTCAACCAGTTATAGAAGAATTATTGTGGCTAAAATGTCCCTATCATGAGAATGATGAGGAAGAACCTTTATTCTCTGTTGATGAATTTCATGCGTTACAAGAACCAACAGAGGATGACATTTTAAGCCAATTTCTTTCTGTGACAGAAAATGTCAAGTTTCCACAAACATATTTTCAATACGATCAAATTTTCAGAGAGGAATTTCAAGAACGAAATGAGTCATTTTTATCGTTTTCACCATCTATGGTTTTCACCATTGATGAGAATCCGGGGTCATATACCATTCCAATAGAACTTAGCCCAGGCAAATGTCTATACATCAATTCTGAATTAAGTCTCAGCCAACATGAACAATTAACAAATCTTTTGAAAGAACAGTCAGGGGCATTTGCATGGGAGTACACTGATATGAGAGGAGTGCATCCTGACACCTGTATTCACCACATATATATCCAACCAGAGATAACCCCAATAAGACAACCACAAAGGCGTATGAATCCAATCCTAAAAGATTTTGTGAAAGAAGAGTTACACCAATTATTAAACGTAGGATTCATTTATCCAATTTCTGATAGCAAGTGGGTTTCACCTCTTGTTGTGGTACCTAAGAAAATGATAGGGAAATGGAGAATGTGTGTAGACTTTAGGGAGTTGAAAAAGGCAACCCTAAAGGACTACTTTCCCTTTCCTTTTATAGATCAGGTCTTGGATACCTTGGCTGGAAAAATATACTTTTCCTTTCTTGACAGATATAGTGGATACAATCAGATTCAAATTGCTCCTGGAGACTAGGACAAAACAACATTCACATGTCCTTGGGGCACTTATGCTTATAAAGTGATACCTTTTGGACTATGCAATGATCCTGCTACATTTCAGAGAGAAGTCCTTGGGATTTTTGCTGACTTAATTCTTGATTGTGTGGAAGTATACATGGACGATTTTACTGTTTATGGTAATACTTCGAAGAAGCCATAAGTAATATTGAGAAAGTCTTGATTTGTTGTTAGGAATCAAATTTATCCCTTAGTCACGAAAAATGTAAAATGCTATTAACTGAGGGAATAATGTTGCGTCATCATTTGTCTGTAGAAGGAATTAAAGTTGATCCAACTAAAATTGAAGTAATAGTTAAACTTTCCTCTCCGAAAACCCAAAAAGATGTGTGAAGTTTTTTGGGACATGCTGGATATTATCGTTGATTTATTGAAAACTTTACAAAGATAGCTAGCCCCATGTTTAAACTGTTAGCAAAGGATGCAAAATTTTGTTGGGATAAAAATTGTCAAAATGCTTTTGAAAATTTGAAACCAAAATTGTCCATGGCACCTATTCTAAGAGGACCAAATTGGTCTCTTCGTTTCCATATTTCAATTGATGCCTCAAACACTGCTTTAGGAGGAGTGCTTGGACAAAAAGAAAACCAACAAAACTATGCAATTTACTTTAATAGCAAAAACCTTACTCCTCCTGAATTGAACTACATTGTAACAGAGAAGGAATTTTTGGTTGTAGTTCATGCCATTAATAAATTCCATCATTACATCACTGGATATGAGGTTTTTGTACATACCAACCATTCTGCTATTAGATTTTTGATGAAAAAACCAGTTACTACCGGAAGGATCACACGATGGCTTTTGCTACTTCAAGAATTTAACATCACTATAGTTGATTGGCCAGGAAAAGAAAATGTAGTTGCAAATTTTCTCTCTCGTATCCCTCAAGACAGTACTAACATTCTAGTGAATGATAATTTACCTGATGAACATCTATTTGCAGTAGCTGTTAAAACCCCTTGGTTTGCAGATACGACAAATTATTTAGCTACAAGGAGACTGCCAGCTCATTTGTCATCACCACAAAAGAAAAGAATTATCTAGCAAAGTGCTTATTACTCTTGGGTAGGAAGTGATCTTTTCTATACAAGTCCTGATATGATCATTAGGAGATGCATTCGGGAAGATGAGATTCCCGATATCCTTCAGGCCTATCATGATGGGCCATGTGGAGGACATTTCTCTGATAAGAGAATGGCATATAAAGTCTTACAATCAGGATATTATTGGTCGAAACTGTTTAAATATGCAACAAAATATGTAAGAAGCTGCGATAGTTGTCAGAGTATGGGAAGACCTACCATAGCAGACGAGATTCCCTTACGACCACAGGTTGTGATCGAACCATTTGATAAATGGGAACTTTATTTTGTAGGATCGATTTCCCCAATGTCGAGGAAGAAGAAGTAGATCTTGGTTTGTACAAATTTTGTGACCAAGTGGGTAGAGGCAAAATCCTTATATCAAGCAACTGAGAAATCAGTGGTTGAATTTATTTAGGAAGATATATTTAACCACTTCGGTGTTCCATGAGAGATTTTTACTGATCAAGGTGCCCAATTCACTTCTAAGTTGATGAAGGAACTCACAGATAAATATGGGATAAAACACTGTAAGTCTTCCCCATACCATCCACAAGCCAATGGGCAAGTGGAATCCACGAATAAAGTTCTAGAATCTATTCTGACCAAGACAATACATTTACATCACAAATATTGGGCGGATAGACTTCCAGAGGCTTTATGGGCATATCGGACTACATGGAGAAATACCACTGGTCATACCCCTTATTAATTGGTATTTGGCAAGCAAATTCTCCTTCCCATAGAATTTCAGATTCATACCTTCCGCATAGCAGCAGAATTGGGTTTGAATTTGGATGAGGCACAGAAACAGAGAGTTACGCAATTAAATGAATTGGGAGAAATTAGGCAAGATGCTCTTCAAAGAACTATCCTTGTACAAAATCAACGTAGCAAATGGCATGATAAATACATTAAGAAAAAGTATTTTCAACCAGGGGATTGGGCATTGCTATTTGATTCCAAATATAAAACTTTCAAAGGAAAACTTACGACAAGATGGTTGGGACCTTATGAAGTGGAAACTGTTTTTGATAATGGATCTGTTAGAATCAAGACATAGATGACTCTCAAAATTCCTTTGTAGTAAATGGACATCGATGAAAAGTGTATAACAAACTGTTGTCAAGAGATGATTTTCTACAAGAAATTTCTAAACAACCAGAAATAAAGATAGTAGGAGAAGAGTCTTCTCCTCCTGATAATCCTTGATCATTTTTGCTGTTTCAAGATTTTGTAAATAATAATTTTTTTAATAAAAAATAAAAAAATGATAATAAAAAATAATTTTGGATATGTTGACATATTGTTTTCGGTTTTACAGGATTTTTAAAGCAAGTACATAATTGAACTTCATCACTTTTTCGCAACAGGTAAGAAGGTAAGATCATTTTATTTTATGAAATTTTCTTATCAATATACACTATCTTGTTTTGAAATTAATAAATTTGAGCTTGTTTGCTCCCTTTGAATTGCTCATTAAAGTATGAAAGGGGCATTTATCAGGGATAAGATTATTCTTTACCAGGCTTGATAGATTATGATGGGAAAGAAACCCCCCTAGAGTTTTTTTTTAGCATTTTCTCAGACTCTCAAAACATGAGAAAGCAATGAGCATATACTAACTTGGGCTCATAAAATCCACAAGTAAGTGATTACCGTCCCACAAAATTATTCTCTACAAGATTTCTATCTGCACTCATGTTGGATGATGTGGGACATGTTAAGGTCCACCTTCTAACAAGTCTCACTCCATTGACACCAACACCTTATCTAGAGTAGAGATTAGAGACTACTTAGTACCTTGGGATCTACATGCCTCAATGCACATTTCCTTGCTAACAACCATGGGAATACATCAATGTCTCTTGGTTGATAGATCCTACAGGTGAATCGATACCAAGACTTTTATTTGTACTTGTTAGGATGTATTATAGGTACCTTGAGGCCCATTGACATCACTGGTGGGTCATCTCGCATTGGTTAACGACATTAATTAATGGTTGGTAATCCAATGATTTCTTTTTGTGTTCGACTCCAGAACATTTATTCACACAAATAAGAATTGTACCATGGGTTAAATCTTTGAAGCTGTTGAAGACATAATTTTAATTGATTCCTTTCAGGGATGAACATAAGACAGGTTTAGGGAGAGCCATCAGATAATTTGCTTCATAAACAGGAAATATTTTTCTCAGCAATTTATTATTGGTTCAAGTTTCTCAACATATTTTGGTTTATTTCATCAGTACCAGTCAGTGCCAGACATAATCAATCAGTTACAGTGGTTATTAGCAATACAGATTCCAGTTACAACTTTGGCTCTCTCTAGATTCAGAATTGGCTTCAAAATCTATGCAGTAAGAAAATAATGCATAACAGGGAGTAGGTAATCAAACTCAGGTACGCTTACTTTCATGTTAGTTTAATTTATTAAATTACACATTAATAACTTGAACTATGACTACCTCGATACTCCATGACATTTCATTATCCCTATACTCTGTACTTAAAAAGCTGAGTTCAATCCTTCTTGAAATTTCATATCATGGAAAATGCACTGCATTATTATGGTTGAATTTGACACGACTCATATGAAATGATATTTTGAAAAGGTGCACGACCATCATCATTCCTTCACATGCTATTGATCCTCACGACACTTAAAATGTTCTTCTATAATTCCTCTCATGACCTATTTCATACATCATACTCTATTCCTCTGTTTCCCTCATCTAATTCCGTTGCTCACCTTTGAACCTTTCCTGTTATACTGAGTAGCATCATGGTGGTGAATCGTCACAAATCGAATACTTATGCCGATTTAGAGGCTCTTCCTAAGTATGAAGCCACCAAACACATTTTTCAGAAAGCTGGATGGGAGCCATTATTCAAGAAATTTGATGGTTAAGATGATAGAATTACACTTCAATTCTCTCTGCACTTTCATGGTGGACTAGCTAAAGTGGGCGAGCTAGAATTCGAAGTCATAGAGAAGTTCATTTCCAAAGAAGTTCAGTTACCCAGCACTGGTCAGAAATGGACGAAGGGCCACCCAGTCGACAAAAAGATCTGCACACAGCTCCTGCAACCCCAGTATTGGAAATTACAATGGTTAGAAGGCACATCAAGGTCGTGGTTGGAATTGAAATGGGATCAATTGCTATCCATACTCCAATGCTACCTCACTTGCGAAGTTTGGTACACGATCATGTTTCCCTGTCATGCTGGACTCCTAGTGCATTTCAAAGGTAACCATTTGGTGAACATCCCCTATTTTTTTGTTGAAGAGTTTGAAGAAAATGGCAGAACAAGTTCGCAAAGCAAAATATTTTAGAGGCAGAATGTTTCATTTTGGTCTTGTCAAAATTTTGGTTAAGTTTGTGTTATCCCACAAATAGGAATCTTGGGATATGTTCGTTGTAAGAACCCTAGCTTCTGACAAATATAAAGATAAAAATATTGAGTCCACTGCTCCACAGAAGAAGTCGAACTCTAAGAAAAAGGTTGTTAAAACCCCAGCCAAAATCTGTGATGACCCTCAGAATACACCAGATTGCACAATTGAGGCCAGTGATGATAATCCTGACACTGGACATTCATTTGATGTCCATGGTTCTGATGGTGTGGAAACTAACCGTGAAAGAGTGGAAAACACTGTCCCTACAGATGCAAATGTTGAAATTCCGATTTCTCCTCCGACTGCTAAAAATATTATTGATGTGGAACAACTTGAGGAGTTAATCGACAAACCTAGAAGAAATCCCAAATGTAAATGCACACACACACTTTCAGATATGGATAACTTCATGCCTAGTTACCCATTACAGGAAAGATTGAAAAGTATGGATGATCATGAGGAGGCTCCGGAGTCTTCTGAGATGACATGGACTCTCTCGCAATTGATTTGAAAAGTCCGTAAAGTCAATTAGAAAGATAATGTGCCCAAAGAAATTGAGCGGGACAAGCCAATTCAAATGCTAGTCGATACCCCTATTTAGGTATATGATGAGTTCACTCATGAACCCAGTCCATTCGACACCCCTGTTCAAGTATAAGACGAGTTTACTCAAGAATCTAGTCCAATCGACACCCCTGTTCAAAGACCAGATGAGTTCACTCATGAATCTAGTCCAGTCGACACCTCTGTTCAAAGACCAGATGAGTTCACTCATGAGTCCAGCCCTCAAACACAACAAGGTTGTGGTAAGACATTCGAATCTTACTGTGAAATCTCTTCCAGTAGATATTTGCGACCAATGGTTGTTAGATTGGAAAACAAGAATCGTAGGTTAAAAGAGAAGTTACATGAATATGCCATACTGGATCGACATATCAAAACATAAAATGAACTTATGAAACTCAGGCAAGCTCACTTCTCGTCAAAGATTGAACGATTAAAACGAAAAAATAGAGGTCTTTTTCAGAAGAATAGGAGACTGCAAGAAGATTTCCAGGAAGCACATCACCATTAATCGGGTTCTTAAAAAGGAAATCAGAAACATGAAGAAACATAAGAAATTGAAAATGTTGGTTGCAACTGCTGCAACACTCTGCTAAATCTTAGTTTTTTGTTGCCTGAGGACAGGCAAAGACTTCATCTTGGGGGAATGTTAGTCTCCAATTTTGACCATATTTTTGCCTATATCATGTCAGATATACCCCCATTTTCATATCTAGTATCATTTCCTTCTGGCCTTACCATGACACATTTTACATCCTTTTGCTCTAAATGGAGCTATTCAAGGTATTCCTATGATTCAAGTTATTTTTAATGTATTTTGATATTTTAAACTAATATTGATACTAACATGACATGAGTTAGGTACTTGTTCCCTTGAAACATACTTATTAGTACCAGGTACCGAGTCACACTTAGTGGAGATGTCAAAGACTTGCATGACATGGCCAGATTGGATTGACAGTCCGATTCATATGATTGATTGAGTCATAACTCAATGTGATGACTTAGAGAGAAATTGTAGAACTGTTTATTATGATGCTTTATGATCCACGCTTCTTGACATTGCGTGTCATGAAGCGCTGAAATTAGTTTCAACTAACTATGAGTCATTTTTGGATCTAATATTCGCTTAGATTAATGCACCTATGTTCAAGACTATTTTGGGGAGTATCTATATAAACTCAAATCGCTCTCAAGAAACGTTGGTTATGATATACTATGTTATGCGATTTCTGATAATACAATTTGCTATGCTTTATATCATTTTCCGTGAAATGATTTGAGTTTGTTTATGAATTATGGAGCGTGAGGTATGAAACAATTATGCATGGAATAATTTGAGTAGCTCTGGTTTCGTTTTAGGGCGATTGCACCTCTTGGTTGGGCCCACCAACAGGTTCAATTCGTTGTCTCTTTTCCACAGTATATTTAGTTTATTTCTAGTTCTAGAATCTGTGTGTGAGTTAGTTTTTAACTTGAAGTTACTCTGCTAAAATTATGGCTTAGTCATTTTTTGTTTAGATTATTCTCAGTTTGATATTATCCTGTAGCTCGTTGAATGTTGGAATGAGTTATTTTCCATTGTAAAATTTTAAGAATGAACCAAGTGCTTAGTCTAGATTTGCTTTGTTTTCCAGCTTCCAGTTCGATCATGATTTAAAGATAATTTGAGTTTAGGCTTACTCTATTTTGTTAAGATAACTAGCTTATGGTTTGGTTAAAGGAAGCTTCCAATACTTGTAGGGTAAAATAAGACATTTATTAGTTTCACCTTTGTTATATTTAGAACTGCTTGATACTTAGATTAAATAAGAGGTTTTTAAAATGTTCTCTCTTTTATGGTTCAGATAGATATTTTGATGATTAGATGTTTAAGATAATGGTAGATAGCCTTGGGTGATTTCTTTATATTAGGAATAGAAATACCTTTGCTTAACTCATAACTGTTTCCATTTGATTAATTAGACAAGATATGATTAGTTTTAAGATAATCATTAGGATTCAGTTTATAAGAGTAAGTTTTTTTTTTCTTCTTAGAATAACCTTTAGGTAGGAATTAGAATCTTACCAGCACATATAGTGTAGCATTTCTAAGTTCACTTACCTTGGTTTGACAATTTAGTGTTTTCAGGTAATTAAAATCTTTAATACAACAGCCTGACAAAACCCTCTTAAACAACAACTTCCTCGAAGCTTACATCTCTCACTAAGTGATTAAACCAGCTAGCAGGGTCCTCCTCATGACCTCAGGCTGAAAATCGAGAGATAAGATCCCATGTTAGCAAGGTTTCGAAACTTCAGAAGTTCCCGGACTTCGGGAGTTCCCAAAAGTGTTGAAAAATTCCTAGATCGCTGAACAATGGAGGAAATCAATGGTCCACGTCCTCCGCTGAGATTCTATGGTTAAGGAGGGGGCTTCAACAATATATGCACATCATACCTTTTTGCAAATCCCTGAAGTCCCAAAATGTCACCACGTGGCCCTATCCTTTCGATGTTCGGTCATTGACAAGCGACGATCTTCATCTTACATTTTTGGCATTTCAACGATCGACTATCATTATTGGACTTTCGGCCTTCGGCGATAGACAATTCTTGTCTAACATTCCTTTTACCACACTAGGCCCAAACTCCTGAACTCCCGATATCTCTCCACATGGCCTTCGCCCTTCGATGGTCAGTGTTTGATGATTTGTGTTGGACGTTCCTATATTTTACCACTCACTGAACCTTCTGAACTTCGAAGTTGTCTAAACTCCCAGGGTCCTGATTACGTCATCAACCACGTTGGCCAGGTAGGCACGAACTAGTAGCTGACATGCGATGAGGGTTGAGGGGTGACACATGTCCTCGATAGGGGGTGACACTTGTCATTATCCAACAAGAACAATGGGTATGTGAATCGTCCAAAACTGGGTGACATGTGGCACACGTAATGCGGGTCCACGTCACATCGAATGATGTCATCAAGCCACATAATCATAGACTGATACTGGTCAGTCCTTCCATCTAATGGTCCGCAAGAATCCATGTAGATGCAGAGATCTACGGTTCTCATTACCACCTGGCTCTAGGCTTCAGTGCTTACCGAATCCTCTTGATGCAAATCCCCCGAAGATCTAAGTCTTCAAACTCTCGGATCTTGTGAGACATGTCCTCTTCGACCAACAATCGCGATTTACTTCGATGTTCGCGACTTCAGTGATTTTCACACCTTGAAAACCCCTAGCCAAAATCCTCCATAGTACGAAGTCTCCAGACCATGGGATCACTTTACACATACCTGTTCATCCAACAGTCCTGATTACTTCAATAGTTTGGTATTTTGGGAGTTTGACGTGTATCTCCTGGCTTTCCCTCCAGACCATGCCAGATCTATCGTGATGTGTACCTAGCCTCTACGACCATGATCTACTCTGGTCTGTAGAGCTCCGAGTAAACTCACATGTCCCTATATTTCTGAATTCCCGCACTCCCAGATAATTTTTGATTTGTGGACACATGTGCCTTCCCTTTCAACGATCCATATTTACTCTGCGACTTCAGCGTTCAGGATTTTTGACACTAGAATACTCCTGTTCTCCCAAAGTAGAAATTCACTGAAGCGCTTAATGTCACCCTTCCTATATCCGATCTAATGACTGAGAACAATCCATACTCAATCCCCAGATCGATGGCCCTCATCGATTCACAACTTCATCCTTTGGCTACTTTCGAGGATTGTGGAGTCACAAATCCTGAAGTCCTGAAGCCTAAATGGCTAGCTCCTTTTGGGATGGAACAAGGTTCCTAGGCTCTGGTCACATGGATATTTTGGAAATTCTAGGGGCTAAGTGCTAATACTTTATCAACAAAGGGTTTAAGGACCTGGGCATTATCCCTTGGTCATATGGATGAATAATGGAAAGGAAAAATTCCCTTCTCCCATTGGATCTTGAACTTTGACATTCCCACTAAGGTAAAACTCAAGGGATTGGCAGGACTTAGACATTTCAATCGATCCTACCTCGACCCTCCTACAGATTTCCATTCCATAACTATCTAGAAACAAAAATGAGATAAATTCAAAAACCATATAGATATAACAATGTACAAAAATCACGTAGCTTTTCTAATAACCGTTCAAATATTGAAAGGCTAAATCATAAACACAAACATGTCATCATCACATTCAATATAATACACAAAGTATGAAAATACTTGTCAGAACTGGAAAATGTGAAGAAACTGTTGAAAGGGGTGCCTGTTTCCTCCCAACCATAGACACAGTCACTCCTAATGGATTTACCATTGGCCACACCCAAGCTAGACCATGATGCTCTAAGAGATATTCTTTCTCTTTGCTCCACAATAGGCAGGGACGAAGGTTACTCTCCTTCTCCCACAAGAACTGGGTATTTGGTTTTCTCTACTCCAAGCAAGGAGGTCTGCACGAGTACTTCCTCAGTTACTCGTCAACCCTATTTATCATCTTGTATCCAAACCTATTCCATGGCTTCTTTCAACCAAAACGAGCTCATTGCTCACCTTTTTTTCTTTCTCAACTTCAGAATCAAAGTATATTTATTGCTCTTCTCAGGAGAGTGTTTTCTCTCTACTCTGTTATCTTGCAGATCTGTCTCTCTGTCCCCAAATTACCTCATTTCTTTCCTTCCTCAACAAGGTTGTGTGGTTCCGAATCCCCATTTGTGGTCAGACCTGGAAGCCTTACAGATGGGTACCCTACCCCATCTCCTCATTAAATCTTGAGGATGGCCTTCCAGCTACCATCATGATTGGTAATTCATTTCTAGGTCAAAGGATTGTTGAGAAATTAAACCCAGTAGGTACTGGTCTGGTGAGGGTCATCTCAACCATAATTGGTTTCCCTTCACCATCTCTCTCATAGAATCCATGGTCTATCTTGGAAAACTTTCCTCCTTTCAACAGTTGTGCAACACATGTTAAAATTCTATTAATAACAAGAATTCATACATTGACCCTTTTATACAAGGGTTCATCAAATCAAACATTCACACATATTTAGTCCACCATAGTCTCTTGGCCAGTTATAGTTATATTTACAAACTGGGGGAAACAAGGGTATTACAATCCCCTCCCACTTAAAGGAACATTGTCCTCGATGTTCTATTTGTCGATGTGCTTTATATGTACATAATTAAACAAAAATGGATATACCTATCTCATGGTATCCTCCATTTCACATGTAGCCTCATCTGGGCCAAAGTGATTCCACTGCACCTTAACCTGTGCAATGGTTATTTTCCTGCATGGGGTTTCCTTCCTGTCTATTATTCATTGAGGGTCTGGTAGGAATTCTCCTTTGGGTTCCATCTGAATCATAGACCAATCAATAATATGATTAGAATAATGTACATACTTCTTTAATAAAGAAACATGGAAAATATTATGCGTTCACTATGGGAGGAAGTGCTATTCGATAGGCTACTGGTCCCATTCTATCTAAAACTTCAAAGGGTCCACTATACTGAGGTTCCAACTTGGAAAAATCTCCCATCCTTAGGGAAATTCTCGTGGGTCTAACTCAGAGATACACATGATCCCCTGCTTTGAACTCTCTAGGAGTCCTTTTCAGGTCTGCATAACTCTTTTGTCTATCCTGGACTATCTTCAGATTTTCCCTGATCTGAGCCACTTGTTGTTCCATTTCCTTTAGCATATATGCCTTGATTGTAACTCTGTCTAATGGGTTGTTCCATCTTATTGGAATGTTTCATTTCCTTCCATAGAGGGCTTCAAAAGGAATCGTTTTTAATGACTCTTGATATCCATTGTTGTAAGAAAATTCTATCAGTGGTAGGTAGTCCTCTCACTTCTTGGGTTGATGCATTACATGAATCCATAACATGTCTTCTAATACTTGGTTTACCTTCTCTGTCTGCCCATCAGTTTGAGGGTGATAGACAGTACTAAAGAGTAATTTTGTTTCAAAACCAACAAACAAAGATTTCCAAAAGTTTGAAGTAAACCTTGTATCTCTGTCGGATATAATTTCCTTAGGCATGCCATGCAGTATGAATATCTCTTTCATAAAGATGCTAGAAATATCTATTTCCTTGTAAGTTGACTTGACAGGTATGAAGTGAGAAAATTTTCTCAGTTTGTCCACAACTACCATGATGACATTGTTCTTTTTGGTTGATCTTGGTAATCCTGTGATGAAATCCATGGATATGGTTTCCCATTTCCATTCGGGAATTGGTAGGCATTGAAACAACCTTGTTGGGTGTCGACGCTCTGCCTTGACTTGCTGACATTCTAGACACTTAACTAAATAATCAGCTATGTCCTTTTTCATTCCAGACCAATAGAATAATTTCCTAGTGACCGTGATCATTTTTTGATAACCAGGATGACCAATATATGGTCTCTTGTTTAGTTCATCCATTATGAAACTCTTCAAGTCGCCACAAATTGGAATATACAAATTTCCCTTGTACATTGGCATGTATTCATTAAGCATCTGGTAACCTTCATACTTCATCCATGTGGGCTCTTGCTTTAGGTACGATGTCACAGTATTGAAAAATGCATCTATATCTTGTGCAGGTTTGACCCTCTCTTTGATGTCTGATTCACTGGTGCTTATAGATGCCAAGTGAACTACTTTCATTCTTATACTAAGGGAATCAAACACCCTATTCTCCTTTCCTTTGATATGTTTGATTTCAAAATCAAACTCACTAAGGAGATCCATCCACCTAGCTTGTCTCACATTGAGTTTTGGTTAGTCAAACAAATAGCTCAACCCACTACGGTCTGTCATAAGTACAAATATTCTACCTAAGAGGTAATGCCTCCACATTTTTAAAGAATGCACTATGGCAACGAATTCCATATCATGGGTCACATTAATTATTTCATGCTCATTTAATTTTATGGATTTGTGGCAAATCACATGTCCTTCTTGCATAAGGACTCCTCCGAGCCCTTCCTTGCAGGCATCTGTACATAGAAGAAAAACCTTGTTTGGATATGCAATATTCAGTACAGGTGCATTGGTTAGAACATATTTCAGCTCTTGAGATATTTCTTCACATTCTGACATCCAAATGAATTTAACCCCCTTTTTCTGAAGGGAGGAGATTGGGAAACCAATCTTGGAGAATCCTTTTATGAATCTCCTATAGTATCTTGCCAGGCCCATAAGGGATCTAATATCAGATAGATCCTTTGGGTTAGGCCAATCCATGAGGGATTTAATCTTGTTAGGGTCAACTACCACTCCTTCCTAAAAAATAACATGGCCTAGGTAGTGAACTTGTTTCTGGAAAAAGTCACACTTATCGAGCTTGGCATAGAGCTGATATTCTCTTAGTACCTAGAGTACTAGCTTGAGATGTTCTTCATGCTCTTCTGTATTCTTGGAATAGATTAGGATATCATCAATGAAAACCAATAAAAACCTATCCATGAAATTTCTAAATACATTATTCATTAAGAACATAAAGTGGTTGGTGCATTGGTAAGCCCAAATGACACCACCAAAAATTCATAGTGACCATATCTTGTCCTAAAGGATGTATTGTGGATATCTTCATCTTTAATTCAGACTTGATGGTAGCACCCCTTAATTTGTCAGACAAGTCATCGATCCTAGGCAAGGGATACTTATTTTTTATGGTCATCTTATTGAGTTGTCTATAATCTATGCACAGTTTGAGTGTGCCATCCTTATTTTTCACAAACAAGGCTGGTTCTCCCCATGGAGACACACTAGGACAAATGTAGCCTTTATCCCACATCTCCTTCAACTACAGTTTGAGATCAACTAGTTTTGGTGTACTCATCCTATAGGGTGTTCTAGACATTGGCACTGCTCCTGGTACAAGTTCTATTGAAAAATCAATATCCCTCCTTGGAGGTAGACCTGACACCTCTTATGGGAATACATATTTATATTCTATCAATATGGGATGGTATTCTAGGCTAGGTTTGTCATTATCAACGAAGTTTAGTACTTGTATTGCATACAAGGGACATCCCTTTCTGCAATACTTTTTCACTTGGAGGGTTGATATTTGTCTCACTAAGACAAGATTTTGAATCCCTTGTAGGGTTACCCTCCTTCCTTATTCATTTTCACACTCCAAATTTTTACTGTAACAATCCAACTTGGTTTTTTGGGCAGCCAACCAGTCCATTCCAATCAGTAGGTTATAATATCCTAGAGGAAGTATGTTTAGGTTTTCTTGGGTGGGAAACCCACTCATGAAAAATTGGCATGCTGGTATGACCTCTATTACGTTTCTTTTGGTTCCAGTGGCTAGTTGTACCATGCATGATTTAACATGTTTAACTTGTTGCAATTTACATTTCTCAACATTTCAAGGGGCAACATAACTCAAATTAGAACCAAGGTCAATTAAAATGGAAACAAGATGGTTGTAAATCGTACCTTCCATCTCCACCACTGAAGCTTGGTGGTCAACTTGTCTATTATCCAAGGTTGCATAAGTTTGTGGCAGGCTCCAAGCCACATCATTGACTGTGGTAGCCTCTTGGACGTTGTAGACCCTCCGAGGGTTCTTTTTCCTATGTGGATAGTCCCTCAATAGATGTTCCTATCCACGACCCCAACATTTCAAGATTTCTCTCTTCATGTAATCAGTCTTACTTGGAGCTGCTCTAAATGGTTTATTTCCAATCTGGGATGGAAATTTTTGATGATACACACTTTTGCAGGAAGTCTCATCCTAGAGCTCTTACCAGGGTTCTTGAATTTCGAGAGTTTAAACCCCCCCTTCTTGAATCCCAAATTGTTTTTATTCTTCCAATATTCATGGGGTTCCGTCTTACTCTTGAATTTCTCATAGCAATACCTTTCTTTTCAAATGGTATCTCCTAAGGTCTTTGGCTCGTCAAACTCAATTCTGTCCTGGTATGACTAAGGTAATCCACTAATAAATTGTTGCATCTTTACCTTTTCATATTTTATGTAGGGCACATACCTCATCAACTCGAGAAATTTGTTGATATACTCATCTATGGTGCGTTGTCCCAGCTTGATTTCATATAACTCCTTGGTCTTCCCATCAAAGTACTTTTTTGACAGGTACTTCTTCTTGAAGTATTTCTCAAATTGTTTCCATGAAAAGTCCTTCTCATGGACTCATTTCACATTCCTAAGGTCCTCCCACCAAATGGAAGCTTTCCCATTTAGGTTGAAAATGGATATCCGAGCCTTTAAGTTTTCAGAGTAGTCATAGACTCTGAAGTACTTCTTCAAAACAAGTAGCGAAACTTCTACTTCCTCCCCCTTATTAATATCTCCATTGAAGGTGGGTGGTTTGGATTTCTTGAATTCTTCACGGTCACGACTCTTGGAATGTTTCCTCTTCTTTCGAGAATGGGAACTAGTTTTGCCACTAGAAGATTCCTTGGAGTTTTCAGTGTCCTCACCAAAGGAATGTTCCATTGAATTTCTCTTGGCTCCATGTCGAGCCTTCTTTGAGGTTCTCCTCCTGGTGTGGCCACTTTTAGGACCATGCTTATGTATCTCAGGCATAATTGGAGGTTTGTTAGTATGATGCTTTTCCACATGACTGACAACTGGACCATGTTGTAGTTGCATTTGTATATATGATAGACTTTGTGGTAGGACTGCATTAATTTATGTCTGCTTTTTCTGCTCCTTGATCACCCTTTCATTGTCAGCCTTATAACTCGTTAATTTTTCCATGAGGCTTCTTACAGTTTCGACCAAATTTGGAGGGGTTTCCACCACCCTCCTTTCATCAGATTCTTCCTCTCTATTGTGGGAGCTCTCCCCCAACTTCTGATGTGTTTCCATCCTTTAGTTGTAGTACTCCTATTTTCACTGACTGTTTGAGTGAAGATATAACATTTTCTGTTAGTTAGTAATCTACCAATTCATGAACAACACATATCATTGCTAGGTGAAATCAATCCTTATTTGGAAACATTAGCAACCTACAGTGCAAACTTCCAAAACATCTATCAACAATAGAAGGGATAAGGTAGGGAGTTACCCCATAAGTTTTATAATTTTTTTTTATGTGACTTGTGCATGATCCCAAATAGGCCAAGTGTTGTTGCCATGCTTTGATACAAATTTGTAACACACCCAACCCCTAAATATCCTTTCTAGGGATGGGGCATCACTTTTTTTTCTTTTTCCCTGGTTCATTTTTGGTCCCTTACTTAAGAAAAACATTCTTAAACAAAAACTTCCCCAAAGATTACATCTATCACTAAGTGATTAATCCAGCTAGCGGGGTCCTCCTAGTGACCTCAGGCTGAAAACTGGGAGCTAAGAGCCTGTGTTAGCAAGGTTTCGACACTTCGGAAGTTCCTGAACTTTGGGAGTTCCCAAAAGTGTTGAAAAATACGTAGATCTTTGAACAACGGAGGAAATCAACGGTCCATGTCCTCCACCGAGATCCTATGGTTAAGTAGGGGGCTTCAGTGATCTACACACATCATACCTTTTGTCCAAATCCCCGAAGTCCTGAAATTTCGCCACATTCACCTAGCCCTTCGACGTTCGGCCTTCGACAAGCGACGATCTTTGTCTTACATTTTCGACATTTCAGAAATCAACCATCGTTATTGGACTTTTGTCCTTCGACGATCGACAATTCTCGTCGAATATTCCTTTTACCACACTAGTCCCAAACTACCGAAATCCCAATATCTCTCCACGTGGCCTTGGCCCTTCGATGGTCGAAGTTTGATGATTTGTGTTGGACGTTCCTATATTGTACCACTCACTAAATATTTCGAAGTCCATAGTTGTCTAAACTCCAGGGGTCCTAATTACATCACCAACCATGTTGGCTAGGTAGGCATGGACCAATAGCTGACACATGGTGAGGATCGAGGGGTGACATGTGTCCTCGATAGGGGGTGACATGTGTCATGCTCTAACAAACACAATGGGTATGTGAATTGTCTAAAACTGGGTGACACATGGCATGCATAATGCGGGTCAATGTCACATCGAATGACATCATCAAGCCACACAATCATAAACTGATACTACTCGGTACTTCCATCTAACGGTCCGCAAGAATCCACATAGATCAAGAGATACATGACTCTCATTACTTTGCGACTTTATGCTTCGACACTTACCGAATCCTCTTGAAACAAATCCCCCGAAGAGTTGTCTCTAGACTCTCAGATCTTTCACCATGTGTCCTCTTCGACCAACAGTCGTGATTTACTTCAACGTTTGCGACTTCAACGATTTTCACATCTTGAAAACCCTCAGCCAAAATCCTCCGAAGTACGAAGGCTCCGGACCAGGAAATTGCTTGCCACATAAGCGTTCATCTAACAATCCTAATTACTTCATATATTCAAAATTTTGGGAGTTCGACATGTATCTCTCAGCTTTCCCTTTGGAACACACCGGATCTATCTTGACATGTACCTAGCCTCTACAATCAGGATCTACTCTGACTTGTAGAGCTCTAGGGAAATTCATGTGTCCCTATATTACGGAATGCCTGGACTCCCAGATGATCGTTGATATGTGGAAACATGTTCCTTCCCTTTCAAAAATCCATATTTAGTCTGTGACTCCGACGTTTGGGAGTTTCAATGCTAGACTAATCTTGTTCTTTCGAAGTAGAACTTCACCGAAGCGCTTAACACCACCCTTCCTATATCCTATCTAATGGATGAGAGTGATCCATATTGGATCCCCAAATCGATGACCCTCATCGATTCTCAACTTCGGCCTTCAACTACTTTCGAGGATTGTGGAGTCACAAGTCTCGAAGCCAAAATGGATAACTCCTTTCGGGCTGGTGCAGGGTTCCTAGGCCCTGGTCACATGGATACTTTGGAAATTCTAGGGGCTAAGTGCTAATCCTTTAGCAACAAAGGGTTTAAGGACCTGGGCACAAGCCCTCGGTCATATGGATGAATAATCGAAAGGAAAATTGCCTTCTCCCACCGGATCTTGAACTTTGACATTCCCACTAAGGTAAAATTCAAGGGATTAGCACGATGTAGAAATTTTAGTTGATCCTATCCCAACCCTCCTGCGGATTCCCATTCCATAACTATTTAGCAACAAAACCGAGATAAATTGAAAAACCGTATAGATATAAAAGTGTACATAAATCACATAGATTTTCTAATAACTGTTCAAATACTAAAATGCTAAATCATAAACACAATCATGTCATCATCACATTAGATATAATACATAGAGTATGAAAATACTTATCACAACTGGAAAATGTGAAGAAATTACTGAAAGGGGTGCCCATTTCCTCCCAACCATAGGCACAATCATTCCTAACAGATTTACCACTGTCCACCCCTGAGATAGACCATGATTCTCTGAGAGAGATTCTTTCTCTTTGATCCACAATAGTTAGGGACGAAGGTTACTCTATTTCTCCCACAAGAATTGGGTATTTGAGTTTCTTTACTCCAAGAAAAGAGGTCTGCATGAGTACTTCCTCAGTCATTCATTAGTCCCATTTATCAGCTTGTAGACAAACCCCTTCTATGGCTTCTTTCAGCCAAAACGAGCTCACTGCTCATCTTTTTTCTTTCTCAACTTTAGAATTGAAGTATATTTACTGCTCTTTTCAAGAGAGTGTTTTCTCTCTACTCTACTATCTCTCACATCTGTCTCTCTATCCCTGAATTACCTCATTTCTTGCCTTCCTCAGCAAGGTTGCATGGGTTCAAATCCCCATTCATGGTCAGTCATGGAAGCCTTACATATGGGTACCCTGACCCATCTCCTCATTAACTCTTGAGGATGGCCTTCCAACTACTAGCCTGACTGTTATTCATTTCTGGGTCAGAGGAATGTTGAGCAATAAAATCCAATAGGTACTGGTTTGGTGAGGGTCATCTCAACCATACATGTTTTCCCTTCACCATATCTCTCATATCATCCATGGTCTATCTTGGAAAACTTTCCTCCTTTCAGTACTTGTGCAACACATATTCAAATTCTATTAATAACATAAATTCATACATTGACCCTTTTATACAAGGGTTCATCAAATAAAACATTCACACATATTTATTCTGCCATAGTCTCTTGGCCAGTTATAGTTATATTTACAAACTAGGGGAAACATGGGTATTACAAGAATTTGCACGGAAGAAATGATAGCACACTATGAGGATACAAGGAGCAATAAATATCAAGAAAAATGGTTAAGTTGTGGAGCACATTGAGAACTTCCAAAGATTGAATATAAATGTAACATATATTTTAGATGAGCATTTGATTTATGTATTCATAGGAACTTTAAAGCATAAAATTCAACATGAAGTTCTCCTTTGGGAACCCAAATCATTGGAGAATGCATTCAGGGTGGCGAGAAATATAGAAAATAAAAATATGGCTATGGGTACTAGAAGGATCACTCCTAACATCTATCGAGAGAATAATGTTCCTTCTTATAAAACACCTCAACCTACAAGGTTGACACCTCAACAATTGGATGAAATAAAATAAAAAGTTTTATGCTTTAATTGTGACAACAAATACATTAAAGGACATAAGTGTGGTGAGAAGAAATTATTCTACATAGATTATGAAGAGGAAGAAGAACAAGAACAAGAGCAAGAACAAGAACAAGAACAAGAACAAGAACCATCTCAAGATGAAAATGTAGAAGATATTTTTTTGAAGAGGTGAATCCCACGCTATCATGTAATGCATTGGCTATATCAAAAAAGAAAAAGCTAATAGTCCTAATTGATTCTGGTAGTATTCAAAATTTCATTCACTATAAATTATCCAAAGCTCTCAATTTATTTATATATCCAGTGCCAGATTTTCAAGTAATGATTGCAAATGGAGGAACTATCAATTGCTCAAGAAAATGCCATAAGATTAATATTACTATGGGGGAATATGTAATGAATAGTCCAATGATTTCTATACCCATGGGTGGTGCTGATGTCGTACTAGGAGTTCAATGGGTACAATCATTGGGAACAATGGATTTTAATTTTCAATAACTTTTCATGAAATTTTAATTAGAAGGAAAACAAATTGAGTCAAGGGGTATCACAGGGAAACCCAGTAAGGTGATAAGCTCTAATGGCATGAAAAAATTATTGAAAAAGGGGCATTGGGGTGTAATTGTACAACTATGATCACTAGATGTTCAAACATCTAATCCATCTATTCCCATAAATATCCAAGGGATCATTGATAAGCATTCCAAAGTATTTGAAGATATTCCCAGAGGTCTTCCACCCACTCGAAATCATGATCATTATATTCACCTAATTCTTGGGAGTGTTCCTCCTAACATCAGGCCTTACAAATACCCTTATGCCCAGAAGAGTGAAATTGAGCGTATGTGTAAGATACCAGATATAATAAATATGCAGAATAGAAATAAAATGCTAGAAATGGAAGAATAATAGTAATATATCCAGCATAATCTCCACAATAACACAAAAATGATATAAGAACAACAACATAAATAACACTTTGATTCAGAAAGCAATGTTCACAGGCCTCTTCGAGGGGGCAACCTCCAATCGAGCAACGCTTTGTTACAATAATCTCCAAGATAGGGTTTTCATACCCTCGACCCTTATTTATACTAAATATGTCTATAAAGAGAAGCATCTAGAGGAATATCCTTCTGGAAGCGGAAGCTTCTATTAGGTCTTCTTACATCTGCCTTATTCTATTTTATTGAAAGGCCTTATTTAATATTGACCTTTATTACATCTGAATATATTAATCTACCTACGTGCGGGTTAGGACCCTAACATGTCCGCCCCCTTAAAAACAACCTTGTCCTCAAGGATTGAGATGATGAAACTGTTGTAGAATGGTAGCTGGTTCCCAAGTGGCATCTGCTGGATTCATATCTTTCCACTGGACTAGCACTTCCTTGATGGTTCTCTGACATAGGCGATGCTCACGCTAGTCCAAAACTGCTTCTGGCTGTAGCCAAATGGAGCCTTCTTCAACTAACTCGAGAAGGTTGGTTTGAATTTGGCACCTAGTTCCAATCACCTTCTTTAAGTATGAAACATGGAAAACTGGATGTAGCTTCGACTGACTGGGCAGAGCTAACTGATATGTGACTTGTCCCACATGCTTGAGAACTGTATAAGGACCATAAAATTTGGGCGCTAGCTTCTGACAATGCTCGGCCTTAAGGGAAGTTTTCTTGTATGGTTGCAGTCGCAGAAACACCTGATCCCCTTCTTCAAATTGACGTTCAGAGCGACCTTGATCTGCTTGTTGCTTCATGTGATTTTGTGCCATGACCAAGTTCTCTTTAAGGGTACGAAGAATATCCTCTCGAACTGTAAGTGTTTGGTCAACCGCCTGGACCTTTGAGGTACCCAGTAAGTATGAGAGAATTGAAGGTGGCTTCTGTCCATATACCGCTTCAAAAGGAGTCATGCGAGTAGCTGTATGGTAGGAAGTGTTGTACCACCATTCAACTAGGGGTAGCCATTGAGCCCACTGATGTTGTTTTTCAGAAGAAAAACACCTCAAATATGTTTCCAAACACTTGTTGACAACTTGCATTTGACCATCAGTCTGGAGATGATAAGCTGTGCTGAGATGCAATTGGGTGCCCTGGAGCTTAAACATTTCTTGCCAAAAATTGCTTGTGAAAGTTGGGTCATGATTAGAAACAATAGAGTGCAGCATGCCATGAATCTTGAAGACCTGATCCATGAAAAGTTGAGCCACCATGGATGCAGTAAATGGGTGTTGAAGAGAACAGAAATGAGAATACTTGGAAAGGCGGTCCACAACCACCATTATGACTGATTTATTCCCTGATTTGGGTAAGCTGGTAATAAATTCCATAGAGACATCCTTCCAAATAGACAGTGGGATCAGAAGCGGTTGTAGTGTGCCCAGAGATTTGACTGTTTCTCCCTTGTTGCGATGACACACCTCACATCCAACTACAAAATTATGGATGTCCTGTTTCATTCCATCCTAGAAAAAATAGTGTTTGACTCTTTCATATGTTTTGGTGAAACTTGAGTGCCCCACTGTGGGTGTAGCATGAAGCTCAGAAAGTACAGTGGATTTAAGCTTTGATTGTTTACTTAAATACAAAAGACCTTTGTATTGAAGCTCATCCTGGAGCCAAGAGTACCCTGGGGGATTCAGAGCCTTGGTCTACAATTGCTGGATTAGATGTGAACTTTTGGGATCTTGAAGCCATTCCTGGTGCACAGCTTGGAGCCAATCGGGTACAATGAAGGAAAGGGAAAAAAGGGATCCTTCTTCTTCATATTTTCAAGACAGTGCATCCGCCACTACATTGTCTTTGCCCTTCTTGTAAATGATCTCATAATCATAACCAAAGAGATTATTCACCCATTTTTGTTGCTCCTAGGAGGAAATGCATTGTTCCAGAAAGTACTTGAGGCTTTGATGGTCTATCTTGATTTGGAAGTGTTGCCCCAAGAGATAAGGGCACCACAACTCAACAACATGCAAAATAGCCAACATTTCCTTTTCATAAATGGGTTTTCCCAGATTCCTTTCAGACAGTTGCTTGCTAGTGAAGGGAAAAGGTCGACCCTCTTACATAAGGACAACGCCAATTCCTTTCCCTGAGGCATCACATTCCAACAAAAAGGTCTTTGTGAAATCAGGAAGGACCATAACTGGAGTGGTGCACATGGCCGTCTTCAAGGTTTGAAAACCTTGAGCAACAACTGAAGTCCAAGTGAAAGAGTTCTTTTTTAGGAGAGCAGTGAGAGGTGCTGCAATCTTTCCGTAGTTCTTAACAAACTTGCGATAATACCCTGTTAAGCCCAAAAATCCATGAAAGCTTTTGAGAGTCTTTGGGTGCGACCAATCTTGCATAGATTCAATCTTTTTCGGATCCACCCTGACGCCATCCTTGCCAACCAGATGACCCAAGTATTCTACTTCTGAGGCACCAAAAGCACATTTAGACTGTTTCAGGAAAAGTTGGTGCTGGGAGAGGAGATGGAGAAATTGATCCACATGAGTAAGATGGTCAGTCCAGGTTTTTCTATAGATGAGGATATCATCAAAGAAAACTAAGACAAAATTATGGAGAAAGTGATGAAAGACATGATTCATGAGGATTTGGAAGGTGGAGGGGGCATTACACAAGCCAAAGGGCATGACCAAAAACTCATAGTGCCCCTCATGAGTTGATGTAAGACCGCCCACCTCTGCCTTAGCAGAGTCTTTGCGCGACCTCCCGTTCTTAAGGATCGTTCACTCTAATTCATGAGCCGAAGCGACTCTTCTGATTCCTCTCTGTAATCTCAATTTGATCGATCCACAGGTCCTTTTTTTTCGCAGCTCTCAATCTCACGAGTTCGCGAGTCGAAGCTTTCGACTCTTCTCTTCCAATTCTGCAAGATCCAAAATCATGAAACGATTATGGATCCTTCCTTTGTCAGCGCCTTCCTCGCATGACCGCCGACTAGGCTAAGTGTTAGCACCTTTCTCTATTCACCACTTTGTGAGTTTTGACGTCCAACCTTGGCACCTTCCCTTCACGAACCCCCGAGAAGTGATATTGACTTTTCTTCTCGCATTCTCACTACTCACAAATTTGTGATTCGAAGGGTCGAAGTCTCGTGCTCTTATCTTGCGAACCCCCGAGATGCGAGAGGTCAATGGGTGTTGACTCCTTTCTCTAGGCGATGCATGTCTACCTATCTGTCAAGCGGGCCCCACCTCGAGGTTTTACCGCATGTCCACACGAGCCTCAGCTCTCGGCACTTCACAACCTCTGATGTCGAAAGTGACCTCTCTCAACCTCTGAACCCCCGAATGCGCGAAATGCGATGGGGTTATTGATCCAACGATCCTCCCTTGATCCAGATCCAATGGTTGTCTCCGCTCCCCGCTATTTTGCAACTCGTGACTTAGAGCGCTCAACTCTTGGACTCTCACCTTGCGAACCTCTGAGTTTGCGAGATCCCTTTGATCTCTGCCACCTGTCCTCTTGAGATGGATGGCTCTGATCCTCTTCACAACTTTGCTGCTCGTGAAGTCGAAATACTTTCTTCTCTGGCTTCCGATATTCGAATCCCCGATATGGGTGATCTCGTGACACATATCCTCCTTCGGATGGACCACTCAGATTCTTTCGAGAATTTGGGACTTGTGACCCCCTGTGACACAATCTTATCAACTCGAAACCCTGGTAGCTGAAATACTGATGGGTCCCCTGATCTCCACCACTTGTCTCAACGAACGAACGACCTAGATCAATTTCTGGACTTCTCTAGGTGCGAAGTCAAGATGCTCACCTCCGTGAGTCCCGATGCCCAAATCTACGAAATGGATGATTCCACGACATGCGTCCTTCCGAAGACGAACGACTCAGATCAATTTCGTCTTTTCGCAATTTCGGAGGTAGAGTGCTCGGACTCTTGTCCTCTAGACTCCCGAACTTTCGAATGATGATATCCTGATACAAGCTCTTTGGGACTTCGCTTTTCACTGCTCTTCATGTGAGGTTTAAACCTTGTGTATATTTTTTCAGATCTAACGGCTGATGGTTGTTCACTTGAGATCTGACGGTTCACATCATTTCTCCTGTGTGCTCCTCCTGCACTTCCTCCTGGATGTGGAAACCTACAACGGTCCAGATCTTTTCGACTGATCCGACGAAAGCTATTGCTCCTGCTGAGCCTTGGCACTTTTCTTCTAGTCTTGGAAGAATTTCGAATGTTCAAAGGCCTCGACCTTTGTCCTCCTTTTCCTCTGTGAGCTCTGCGACTTGAGTCCTCGCCCACGTGTATAAAAATGTTGTCCCTCCTGAGCTTCTCTCCTCGAATCCTCAAAGGATTCTTCGGCCTCTACGCTTCTTGCAAAACCTCGACGCACACAAGGTGTTATTCATCCTGAGTTTTCCTGTAGGTTCGGCCTCTAAGGAAACTCATCCTTTTTTTTTTCCTTTCTCCCTCAGGCGGAGAATATAATGCCCTCCTGGCACTCTTCATCTCAAGCAACCTGATTGCTGAGTCCTTCAGGGTGTTCAGTAACCCTGCGAAGATCCTTCGGTGGATTCTTCCTTAAATCACAAAACTCAAAGAGTTCTTTTCCTCTCTGTGCCTATATGCACATCTACTCAATGCCCACCTGGCAGAGTGTCTTCTTACATAACATCCAGCAGTTCCGTTCTCTCCTGTGCACCCTATGCACCTGCTTAATGCCCTCCTGGCAGAGTCTTTTACAGAACTCCTCAGAGATTCTGTCTGCAACTGTGTTCTCCACAGCCTCACCTCCTGAGGTATTCAACAACCTCAAAGGTCTTCCTCTGAATTGTTGATTTCAGCTTCTGTGCCCACCTGGCACGTCTTTGTCTGACTCCGCAGAGTTTAGAAGTGCATCTACGCACTGGTATTTAGAGACTGTAGTACTATGTCACACCCTCATGGCATGAAACCACAAAGAACCTCTCTCTAGCCTGAAATCAAAACAACTCCCTGCAAATGTCTAGCATACATCTACAACATAAATTGAACACACAAAGACATTCACATAACACAGATGATATGCAAGAAAAACTGTTGTTTGTATTAAATGGAAAATGCCTGTTTTTACAAGGTGTTCCTGAGCACAGCCTGTAACAAGGTCTCGGCTCCTCTTCTGCTCTCTCCTTCCCAAAACCCCTTACCAAATGAGATCGAAATTGATATTTTTACAAGAGGGGGCTCTTCGAGCTCTTCCCTCCAATCTACCTACCCTATTCAATTACATTGAATGGGCTGTCTAGTTCGCAAATCAGATATGGATCTCAGCCTTCAAAGAATTAAAGGCCTACCCACTTCTATGCCTGTGCAAAGCATGACCCCACGGCTCAATAGCCTAAACATTAAATTACATTCAAATTCTAAATGGAAGACGAGGGATGCGCCTCTCTTCATATTTGAATGCACGCACTGACATGGATGGCTGGATGACGTGGAGAGATGCTCCTGCATCATACTCCTCAGCTGCAAAATTCATGAGCTCCTTCTCATGAGCTTCCTCTCTCAACTTTGGAAATCCTCTTGGATCCCACACAAATTTCTGGAGTTGTTCATCTGCTCCATCTCCCTGCTGCTGCTGCTGCTGATTCTTTCCTTCTGCTCAGCTTCTCCTTGCTGATAGTTTTTGTTGACCCTAACATCAGCTCCCTGATCATCGCAATCACTTTATCCAGCTGCTCCAATGGCTGGCCCTGTTCATGCAGTCTCTCTAGCTGAATTTTTTTTCTGCAATTGGGTAGATCACTGTGATATCCCATGCCTTCTTCATCTGCTTCCAACTTCACCTATTGGATGTGCATGCACTGCACTATCACCCTTCTCTTTAGGGCTTCAATCTGTTCATACAGATCAACCAAACTAATGTTGTCTGCTTCTTCTTCTTCTTTTTATGCAAGCTCAAAGGCTGCAGTCTTTTCAGTTTCTTGGCTGAAAATATTGAGCCATTCCTCAGAATGCTCATCATCCTCTTCTGCTTGGGAAACCTCAAATATCTACTCCAATTCTTTTCTGATAGTCTCAACTAGCTGTCCTACTTCTATTTTTGCTGCCTCATCTACAACACAGACTTTGGCCTCCTCTGGTCTATGTGGCAGGAATATCTGAATTCCTCCAATCATCAGAATATTTCTCAGATCTTCCTCCTTTGTCAGCTGCATCTGCTGATCCAAACTCACCTCTGAGTTCATGAGACTCTCACATAGACTCACCTACTTATCCCTGCCCACCTGGAAATGTGGGATTTCTTCGCTTCCCTCCTGACAGACTATGATATCAATTGATCCCATCTTCATCAGCACCCCAGGCCAAATTGAACGTACCTCCGAGTCCATGAGACTTTCAGATAGTCCCATTTTTGTTCCCTTGACCACCTGGCAAACTAGAAACTTACTGTTGCCCTCCTGGCAGTCTGTGAGATCCTGCAGTGATCTCAATCCATTTCTCTCCTGGCAATGTGAAATTTCCTGGCTGTCCTCAGGACAGTCTGTGATATCCTCAAATGATCTCAACTCTTTTCCCACCTGGCCATTGGAAATTTCTTCTCTGCCCTCCTGGCAGTTCTTGAGATCTTCATCCGATCCCATGTCATCCTCAGCATCACTGAGATTTCTCTCAGTCTCTGGCTCACATATATGAACCCTTTTCTCTGTTCTGTTGAGGTTTTCAATATGCCTCAACCACCTTCTTAACAATCTATGTTGTCTTCTAGCCATCAACTCCTTGATTTTCCATTTTATCTTTGTCTTCGTGGGCCATTCGTATACCCATCTTGACCTGGTATTCTGCTGCATCTCCGTGCAAGTTCATCCATCCTCATGTTCATCTTAGTGAGTTCTTTATCCCATTCAGCTTCGCTCATCATCTCTGGGTCTTTCCTTTCAGCGTATCTTCGGCCTTCAGTAGCCATATCGCTGTCTCTGTCTGCTCTCCTGGAAAACCTGCTGCTCACCTGCAAGCAATCACCACAGAGTCTCCAACACTCTATCTTCCTTTGCCTTCTGCTTCTCTGCCTAAAATCTACAGACAGAGTCCTCACTTTGATACCAAAACTGACGCAATATCACCCACCTCTACCTCAGCAGAGTATCTGTGTGACTTCCTGGTCTTAAGGATCGTTCACTCTAATTCATGAGATGAAGCGGCTCTTCCGATTCCTCTCTGGAATCTCAATTCGATTGATCCACAGGTCCTTTTTTTCGTAGCTCGCAATCTCACGAGTTCGCGAGTTGAAGCTTCCGACTCTTCTCTTCCAATTCCATGAGACCCAAAATCACAAAACGGTTATGGCTCCTTCCTCTGTCAGTGCCTTCCTCGCATGACCACTGGCTAGGCTAAGCACTAGCACCTTTCGCTATTCGCTGCTTCACAAGTTTCAACGTCCAACCTTGGAACCTTCCCTTCACGAACCCTCGAGAAGCGATATTGACTTTTCTTCTCGCGTTCTCGCTACTCGCGACTTCACAAGTCGAAGGGTCGAAGTCTCGTTCTCTTATCTTGCGAACCCCCGAGACACGAGAGGTCAACAGGTATTGACTCCTTTCTCTAGGCGACGCGTGTCTACCTATCTGTCGCGTGGGCCCCACCTAGAGGTTCTGCCGCATGTCCACATGAGCCTTGACTCTCGGCACTTCGTGACCTCTAATGTCGAAAGTGACCTCTCTCAACCTCTGAAACCTCGAATGCGCGAAGTGCGATGGGGTTCCTGATCCAACAATCCTCCCTTGACCCGGATCCAATGATTGTCTCCGCTCCTTGCTATTTCGCAACTCACAACTTATAGCACTCAACTCTTGGACTCTCACCCTGTGAACCTCCGAGTTCGTGAGATCCCTTTGATCTTTTCCACCTATCCTCCTTAGATGGACGACTTTGATCCTCTTCGCAACTTCGTTGCTCGTGAAGTCAAAAGACTTCCTTCTCTGGCTTCCGATATCCAAATCTCTGATATGGGTGATCTCGTGACACCTGTCCTCCTCTGGATGGACCACTCAGATTCTTTCATGAATTCAAGACTTGTGACCCCCTGTGACACAATCTTATCAACTCGAAACCCTGGTACCCGAAATACTGATGGGTCCCCTGATCTCCGTCATGTGTCTCAACGAATAGACGACCCAGATCAATTTCGAGATTTTGCTAGGTGCGAAGTCAATATGCTCACCTCCGTGAGTCCCGATTATCGAATCTCCGAAATGGATGATTCCATGACATGCGTCCTTCCGCAGACAAATGACTCAGATCAATTTTTCCTTTTCGCGATTTCGGAGGTCGAGTGCCCGGACTCTCGTCCTCCGAACTCCCGAACTTCTGAACGCCGATATCCCGATACAACCTCTTCAGGACTTTACCTTTCACTACTCTTCATGTGAGTTTTAAACCTCGTGCATATTCTGTCAGATCTAACGGTTGATGGTTGTTCGCTCGAGATCTGACGGTTCAAATCATTTCTCCTGTGCGCTCCTCCTGCATTGCCTCCTATACGTGGAAACCTACAATGGTCTAGATCTTTTCGGTCGATCCGATGGTAGCTATTGCTCTTGCTGAGACTTGGAGCTTTTCTTCCAGTCTTGGAAGAATTTCGAATGTTCAAAGGCCTCGAACTTTGTCCTCCTTTTCCTCTGTGAGCTCTGCGACTTGAGTCCTCACCTACGCGTATAAAAATGATGTCCCTCCTGAGCTTCTCTCCTCAAATCCTCAAAATATTCTTCAGCCTTTGTGCTTCTTGCAGAATCTCGGCACACACAAGGTGTTATCCGTCCTGAGATTTCCTGTAGCTTCGGCCTCCAAGGAAAATCGTCCTTTTTTTTTTCCTTTCTCCCTCAGATGGAGAATATAATGACCTCCTGACACTCTTCAACTCAAGTAACCTAGTTTCTGAGTCCTTCAGGGTGTTCAATAACCCTGCGAAGATCCTTCGGTGGATTATTCCTTAAATCACAGAACTCAAAGAGTTCTTTTCCTCTCTGTGCCTATCTGCACATCTACTCAATCCCCACCTGGCAGAGTGTCTTCTTACAGAACATCCAATAGTTCTATTCTCTCCTGTGCACCCTATGCACCTACTCAATGCCCTCCTGGCAGAGTCTTTTAAAAAACTCCTCAGAGATTCTGTCTGCAACTGTGTTCTCCATATCCTCGCCTCCTGAGGTATTCAACAACCTCAAAGGTCTTCCTCTGAATTGTTGATTTCATCTTCTGTGCTCACCTGGCATGTCTTTGTCTGACTCCGCAGAGTTCAGAAGTGCATCTAGGCACTGGTATTCAGAGACCGCAATACTCTGTCATGCCCTCCTGGCATGAAACCACAAAGAACCTCTCTCTAGCCTGAAATAAAAAAAATCCCTGCAAATGTCTAGCATACGTCTACAACATAAATTGAACACACAAAGACATTCACATAACACAGATGATATGCAGGAAAAACTATTGTTTGTATTAAATGGTAAATGCCTGTTTTTACAAGGTATTCCTGAGCACAACCTGTAACAAGGTCTCAACTCCTTCTCTTCTACTCTCTCCTTCCCAAAACCCCTTACCAAATAAGATCGAAATTGATCTTTTTACAAGAGGGGGCTCTTCGAGCTCTTCCCTCCAATCTACCTACCCTATTCAATTACATTGAATGGGCTGTCTAGTCCACAAATCAGATCTAGATCTCAGCCTTCAAAGAATTAAAGGCCTACCTACTTCTACGCCTATGCAAAGCACAACCCCATGGCTCAACAGCCTAAACATTAAATTACATTCAAATTCTAAATGGAAGACGACGGTTGCGCCTCTCTTCAGCTTTGAATGCACGCACTGACGTGGCTGGCTAGCTGGCTGGCTGACATAGAGAGATGCTCCTACATCATGAGTGTGAAAGTCCATCTTGGGAATGTCTGCCTCTTTCATACGTATCTGGTGATAGCCTGAGCGAAGATCAAGTTTAGTAAAGAATTGGGCGCCACTCAATTCATCCAGGAGGTCGTCAATGACAAGAATGGGAAATTTGTCTTTAATGGTTAGTTTGTTGAGGGAACGAAAGTCAGGACACATTCTTCAAGAACCTTCTTTCTTCAGGACCATGACTACAGAAGAAGAGTAAGGGCTTGTACTAGGGAGGATAATGCCTGCATTAAGGAGTTCCTGGACCATTTTCTCAATTTCATTTTTTTGTGAGAAGGGGTGGCAATATGGATGGATATTGGGAGGAAGGCTTCCAGGTACAAGGGGAATGGAATGATCATGAACATCGCGGGAAGGAGGGAGGCCTTGTGGAGTGGAAAATACCATTTGATGTTTAGAAATGAGATCTTGGAGGTCATGCGGCACCGGGGGTGTTTCTATTGCTTGAATGACATGGAGTTGGGAAATGACACCAGAATGACCTTTTTTGAGTATCTTTTCCATGTGATGGGTACTAATGACCTCAGGTGAACCAACAATGATGCCTTGGAATTTATATTGGCGGCCTTTCTGGTCGAATTGCATGGTTAATGCCTTACAATCCATGAGAATGGGACCCAAAGTTCTTAGCCAGTCTGCACCCAACACAATGTCACAACCACCCATGTCGATAGAAAACATATGGGATTTTAGGTGGTAGTCACCGATTTGGAGACACACATTTTCACAACGCCCTCCACATTTCATGGAACCACCATTGGCAATCATGATTTGGAAATTGTTGACAACATGGATGTAGCAATGAGTTTCTTGGGCAATGCGACGATGAATAAAATTATGGGTGCTTCCACTATCAACCAGAATGATGACCTTCCGATGCTTGATGTAACCGATTAACTTGAGGGTTTGGGGAGCGGAAAATCTAGTGAGAGCATTGAGGGAAATTACGGGTTCTACTTCGGGAGGGTATGAGGGAGGGGTTATGTCAGTGATTTCAGGTGACTCTGACACAAGGGGAGTTTCAACATCCTCTTCTGAAATTTCCTCAGAGATGGCCATAAAAAGCTTTTTTTTGTTACACTTGTGGCCCGAGAAATATTTTTCATCACAATTATAACAAAGGCCCTTGAGTTGGCGTTCAACCATTTCAACCCTGGTCAATTTTTAGATTTTTAATGGGGCGGAGGGAGTAGTGGGAGTGACGGGTTTAGGGCGAGGGATAAAGGAGGGTTTTTGGTTTTGAGATGATACAACCTATTATGCTTCTTTATCTCTTTTAGTAGCCTCCACCCAAGTCAAGGGTTGAGCCATGAGGACATGGGCCCGAATCTCCTCCTTGAGGCCACTAATAAAACACTCTCGAAAGAAAGCATCAGTCATGCCCTCTGTTCGAAAAGCTAGGCGTTCAAAGGTAGTTATGAAGTCTTCTACTATTCCATATTATTTCAACTTTGTCAAACGACCCAAATGGTTGGTGTCCATGTCAAAGCGTTCATAAAGCTCAGTCACAAATTAGGTCCAAGCAATATACCCTTGATAGGAAGTTTTTCTCCATTGCCACCATTGCCAACGTTCTTGATCTATATGGAGAACACCATACAGGAGTTTTTCCAAGTCATCTGTAATGCCATATAAAGAGAAATAATGTTCCATTTGGGTTACCCAACTAGTGGGGTCCGAGTCATCAAATTTGGTCACGTCCACCTGCGGAAGGCATATGTCACGTTGAAAGTGACGGGACTGAAAGGCATGGGAATGGGAGGAAGTTTTGCCTTCATTCTTTGGAGGTGCTTCAGAGAAATGGTCATCTATAGGGATCTTCATTTTGGTGCAGAGTGATGCAAAGACATATTCAAGCTGGGTGGTCAGTTCTTGTTTGAATTCCTCCATTAAGGATTGCATGGTTGTATTTATGGTAGCATGGATGGACGAATCGATGGAGGCAACAGTAGCACTGAGTTGTTTCAATTTTTTTTGGGTTTCTAGGAAACCAGATTGCATGGTGTTGAAGCGAGCTTCTAGGTCTTGGCTACGGGTATGGGCCACGAGGATGGGTGAATTGAAAAGGGGTGGGCAGGGTCAAAAAATTTGTCGAAAAATGATATGGATGAATGTGATAAGGGTGGCGAGATGAATCCAATGGAATAGGTCTCAAATAATGGTGAAGAATACTGTAGTGGTGAAATCCCCAAATGCTTAACCAGAAAGAGATGTGTATTTACTTGGCAACCGGAACACCATTGCGCGTCAATAGATCTGGTCTGTTTTTAATTTGTTTATGTTTCTGTCCCCCAAGGGTTCGTTATTCAAGTGTTCTATAGACAAGGGTTTTCCTTGTGCTATAGCTCTCTGATATACATATGGGGTCCAACAGTAATACTCGGCCCAATATCTTAGGGCACTAACTAAGGAGGATAGACCGTACCCTTAGCCGTACTACCCGACTACCCAGGTACTAGAGAGTATCTTCCCGAGTGTTGTTCTCGGTGACACTATAGCAGTCTGGCGACCGATAGGCTTATCTAAAGAGGGCTTCAGGAAATCTAGGCCGATCCATGCACATATGCTGTCTGATGCGCTACCACTCGAAGGGGTGCCAACAGGGGTTACAAGGGTGGCCAACAAATGTGCGCTTAAGAACCACTTGTATTTCCTGTGTGTATGAATCCCTCAACCATAGGTTTATGTGCGTAATGAAAGATCTCTATGGTTTAAAGACACCAGAATACGTCTCTACCCTGAAAAAAAAATTCCCTCAATTTTTGCCAAGGAAAGTGCTCTGATACCACTTGCAAGATACCAGATATAATAAATATGCAGAACATAAATAAAATGCTAGAAATGGCAGAATAATAGTAATATATCCAACATAATCTCCACAATAACACATAAATGATATAAGAACAACAACAAAAATAACACTTTCATTCAGAAAGCAATGTTCACAGCCCTCTTCGAGGGGCCAACCTCCAATCAAGCAACGCTCTATTACAATAATCTCCAAGCTAGGGTTTTCATACCCTCGACCCTTATTTATACTAAATATGTCTATCAAGAGAAGCATCTAGAGGAAGATCGTTCTAGAAGCAAAAGCTTCTATTAGGTCTTCTTACATCTGCCTTATTCTATTTTATTGAAAGGCCTTATTTAATATTGACCTTTATTACATCCGAATATATTAATCTACCTATGTGTGGGTTAGGACCCTAATAGTATGGTTGAAGAAATGTTAGACGTAGACATTATTAGACCTAGCCAAATTTCTTACTCTGCACCGATGGTAATGGTATTCAAGAAAGAGGGATCATGGTGTATGTGTCCAGATTATATAGATCTCAACAAGATCACTATTAAAGATAAGTTTCCCATTCCCATCATTGATGAATTGTTAGATGAACTACATGGAGCAATCTACTTCACAAAGTTTGATGTTCGTTAAAGGTATCATCAGATTAGAATGAAGGAATCAGATATCCCAAAAACAACATTCCAAACTCATGAAGGCCATTATGAATTTTTTATCATGCCTTTTGGACTTACGAATGCACCTTCCACATTCCAAGGATTGATGAATTCCATTTTCAAGCCCTTCCTTCGAAAATTTGTGTTAGTATTTTTTGATGATATACTAATCTATAGAAAGACTTGGGAGGATCATGTGTGACATGTTGACAAGGTGCTACAACTACTAAAGGAGAAACAACTATATGACAAACCATCCAAATGTTTATTTGGGGTGAAGGAGGTGGAGTATTTGGGTCATATTTCATCTCATGAAGGTGTCAAGGTAGACCCTAACAAGATTAAGGCCATGATGGACTGGCCGATTCCCAAAACATTGAATAATTTTAGAGGATTTTTGGGTTTGACAGGTTACTTCCACAAGTTTGTTCAGAGCTATGGAAGAATAACAACATGTTTAATGACATTAACTAAGAAAGATGCATTTTCATGGACTCCAGAGGAAACTCAATCTTTTGAAAAACTTAAAGAGGTGATGTGAAAATCTCATGTCTTGACCACACCAAACTTCACAAAAACCTTTATTGTGGAATGCGATGCCTTGGGAAATGGCATTAGTGTTGTTCTAATGTAAGAAGGAAGTCCCCTTGCTTTTGAAAGTCAGAAACTCAAGGGAAAGGACTTACACAAACCCATTTATGAGAAGGAAATGATGGAAATACTACATGCATTGAAGAAATTACATCCTTACCTAATAGGTAGGCACTTCAAGGTCAAAACAGATCATGATAGTCTTAAATACTTCTTGGAACAAAGACTATCTTCAAAAGAACAAGAAAAATGGGTGACCAAGATGTTGGGTTATGATTTTGAAATCATCTACAAAAAAGGAAGCTAAATGTTGTGGAAGATGCGCTCTCAAGAAAGGATGGAGAAGTTGAGGCCTTTCTCTGTGCTATTTCGATCATCCAACTCGTTTGGATAATAGAAGCAAGGGATCAATGAAAGAATGACGAAAACGTGTGGACTCTCATTCAAAGGTTGCAACAGGATTCCAGTGCATCATATACATTTACATGAAAAAATGATTTACTATGGTACAAAGATCACTTATATTTATGTAATAAATCCCAACTCAAACAAAGGTACTCTTTGAATTGCACACCTCTCCGATAGGAGGGCAGTCGAGATTTTTGAAAACCTACCATAGGGTCAAGAAGGATTTTTTTTGGGATGGCCTTAAAACTGATGTTCAAAGGTTGTGGAAGAATGTTTGGTTTTCCAACAAAATAAGGTGGAAACAATTAAGACCCCACGTCGTTTACAACCATTATCCATCCCAAGTCAATGCTAGGAGGAGGTTTCCATGGATTTCATCACAGTGTTACCAAAATATGAAGGAAAGAGTGTCATCATGGTGATTGTTGATAGATTGACCAAGTACACACACTTTTGTGCACTTTCTCATCCTTTGAAAGCCAATATAGTTGCCACCACATTCATGGAGACAATTCAAAAGCTACATGGAAGTCCAAATATTATTGTAAATGACAGATATCCCATCTTCACTGGACATTTTTGGACATAATTATTTTCTTTTTTGGGTACTCAATTGGATCATAGCTCATCTTATCATCCTCAATCTGATAGAAAAACCGAGATAGTGAACAAATTTTTGGAAGGATACCTTTGTTTCTTTGTCTCTGATAAACAAACACAATGGTTCAAATGGTTACCCTTGGCAGAATGGTGATATATCACTACCTTTCATACTGCAACAAAAATGACACCATTTATGGCACTCTATGGATACCACCCACCTTCCATCATTTCTTCTCTAAAATAAAAATCTAAGGTTCAAGTAGTGTAATATCACATCGAGCATCAACAACAAGTTCTCCAAATCTTAAAGGACAACCTGACCATGGAACATAATCACATGAAACAACAAGCATATCAACATTGTAGTGAAAGAATATTTGAAGTAGGGGATTGGGTATTTTTAAGACTACAGGCATACAAACATATGTCCCTCAAGCAAGCTAAGAAGGATAATAAATTATCACCAAAGTACTATGGCGCTTATAAGGTGTTGCAAAAGATTGGTACTATGGCATACAAATTGGAGTTTCCTGCATCTTCGTGAGTACTCACAATTTTCCATGTTTCATGCTTAAACAAGGTTATAGGTGACACGATCCCAGTTCAAACTATATTGCTAGAACTTGACAAGGAAGGAAACATCATATTGGAGCTTGAAGCTATCACTGACACAATAATTCACCAGCTGAGGAATAGATCCATTTCAGAGTATCTCAATAAGTGGAGGAAACTACCTGCTGAAGATTCCACTTGGGAAGATGAGTATTTTATACAGAAGCATCCATAATTACTCAAGTGTTGCAGACAACACTTGTCTGAAGGGGAGGGGCATGTTAAGCCCTAAATAGTGGCACATTAACCCTTAATTGGGGCATATTACATTAGTAATGTTATTTTATTTATGTCAGCTTGGGTCCATTAGTTGTAATTGTACCTCCTAGTCTCCTATATATACTAAATACACCTTTTCATTTGGAATCATCTTGTATTTGGAAATTTATGTGGTGTATAAGGAGGTTTCCCCCTCGAAGAGGCTTATTATCTGAAATTATCTATTTTTCAAGGTGTTGAGTACTTATTCTGAGGTTTTTTTATGCTATTTTGACATTTGGTTTTTAACATAGATAGATTATTTCATAGTGATTTCCTTGCTTAAATAACTCATTGAATAAAATAAACTAGCTGGAATTATTAACAGAATTTAAACAATAGACACAAAGGAACTGGAAACCAATTTCATATGAAACATACACAACAAGATTTTCTTCCCTTCAAAGATCAACTTATCATTAACAAATATCAAAGATTACAAGGGATCCCTTACTATGAAAATGGCCCACTGAGAAATATAGAGAACTACAAACAACACCTGCAGCTCCAGGATGACCAATAGTTGCGGCTAAAAAAATGCCAATAGATGTGGCTACAAAATCGCCAATACCTTAAGCTCTATTTTGTTGTGGTTGTTGAACTTCCAATACCTGCAGCTATAGAACCACCAATACATGTGGCTCTGATCTGTTGTGGTTGTCGAACTACCAATACCCACGACTACAAAAATGCCAATACTTGTGGCTCTGATCTGTTGCAATAGTTGAACTTCCAATACTTGTGACTGTAAAACCACCAATACATGTGACTTTGATATGATGTGTCTATTGAACAATCAATACCCACCACTACAAAACTGCCAATACCTGCGGCTTTGATCTAATGCAACTAAAGAATGACCAATACCTATCGCTACCGAACCATTCTCTCTTCTCCTTTGACCTGAGTTGACATCTAGATGATAGTCCTTCTTCACCTATCCAAGATCTCCTTGAATCACATTCCTTCATGATTCAAGAACTTGAGAAAAATTCTTTCTTTGCTCCTAAGTGTGACCTTAGTTCTCTCCAAGATTTCCAAGATATGTCTCTCCTTCACCTAGCCTTTCTTTTATAATCTTGAGTTATACCCTAACCCTAATATCCAAAGTGATCAACGGTTGAGATTAGATCTCACCTCACTTGAGATCAATGGCTAAGATTCATTTAATTCACTAATGCAAAAAATTAGACATTTCCTTAAATTAAACTCACATTAATCATAAAATCACTTTACTTTAATAATTCCTTTAATTAAATAAACTTATAAGGTTGAAGACTTCCTTGGACGACTTCCCCACGTCTAGACACATAGACCTATGTATAAGTACCTTTTCAATTCTACAAACATAAATAGTAAGGACATCATGCCATATAAACAAGTGACACTGTGTTGTCTAAGTGCACAAAAACATATGAAATAAGGATTACTCATCATAAGTCATCAAGGGTATATTTATTAGGTCACCTAGATGTCTCATGGAAAGTAAATATCAAACAAGGGATCATCCCAAAAGAAGAGTCCAAATAACAATACGAAACACTCAAAATCTAGTAAGAGGGTAGCTAACACATAATACAAATATTAATATAAATTTTTGAAAGGGAACACATATCCTATTATCAAGGTACTAGCCAATGAGAAAAAAATCAACCATTATTGATGGAGGATGACACTTGTAAGCATTGGCTAGCAATAATTAGTGAAGATTCACTCATCCACAAACAATAATAACATTTCCGATCATAGAAAATAAAAAATCTCACACAGTACTTGCATGCAACATAGGGTGTTACAATTCTCCCCTTGTCAATAGGCTACAACTTCGAAGCCCATTCAATATTATGTAACTAAGTATGAAAAATATGTTTATTTCTATATTCCTAAATAGTGCATCATCTTCTTTGATCATAATATTGTCATCATCAAATTAAAACCATGTTTTCTCCTTAACTGATAATAAATCTGACTACAATTATTATTTGATCATCATCTCCAATCAAGATTGGATCATTGTATTATTTTTCATCTATCTCGATTCTTTCAAAGTGGAAAAAAGTGTAGGAATAAGCTTTTAGGGTCATTTTAACGACAACTCCCAGTTTGGAAAATTGGGTTTTGAAACCTTCCAGAGCCATTTTGAAGCATAAAATGGAATTTTTTAGGGTCAAAATTTTCTCAAAATTAACTGAGACCCCTTGATGCTAATATACACTTGGATACATTTCCAATGGCGAAAAAATAACGTCAATTAGACTTTTCATGCAAACGTTATGCCTCTCGCAAGGTTGCCTATCATGTTTACCACCATCGTACGAGATAATTCCACTTCAGCCCCGTTAGTCACTCATACGGGGTTAGACACATGTGGAAATCCAAGAATATTCTAGAAGGTCCAAAGCCTTATCACAATTGAGGGTTGAGGAAGTCAAAACCCTACCCATAGATGGCTACAAGACTATGTTAAATATTGGGCCACTATGAGGAGAAGGGGTTCCATTCTTTTGCATTGTATCTTGTTCCATAGCTGAGAAAAACATCTGATAGTGTTTTTTTGTGAGAATAATAGAGGAGGAGGAGGATTTTGTAGCAGTCATTCAAGACATAGTACCAAAAGATAACTCCATTGTGGGTTCCCATTCCTTTGTATGTTCATTTTATAATTGAAGAAAATATCACAAAGCACATGCCTCACTTTCTAGATGGGTTTTATATCGTATTTGGTTTCTTAGGTCAAATATTGTGTTCATTTGTGTGGATGGTATGTATTTGTGTATGTTCTTTCTTTTTGTATTTCAGTTATTTCTTAAACTCAAGCCATAAGCTAGAGATAATACATCCATGATCTAAGGAAATAAATTGCATAAATCTAACATTTTAGAATATTATAAGATTTTTTGTGACAAACTGTTCTAGTGGAATATCCAAGACAATTTACAAATCATGTTGATATGAGAGGAGATTTATTTGGGGTATTTGTGGTAGGTTACAGAGATCCTATAATCAATTTAAGAAGAAATTCACAGAACCCTAGCCATGGTTGACGAGTCTGTTCATAATGACCCTCGATATCTAGAAGAGGAGATATTTTCAAGGCTAGAAGAGAAATTTGTTGACATATCTCACAATATGTCCCTCCTCATGGTGGATACAACAATAAATATTGGAATGTTTGGATAGGCTGGAGGCTCTAACTTTGATATCACATCATAAGGGAAACCGAGAGATAATGAAGACCCATAAAAGGAGTCGAGGAAAGAGCTCGAGAAAGAGAAACCCAATTTGAGTGTTGTTAACCCTTGATAGTCTCTATTCAATATGAAATAGAAAGTGGACACAAATCCATATCAAGGTAAGATCGATAAATTAAAATTGAATCAATGGTTGCAACAACTAGATGTTTATTTCAACATTCACTATATATGAGGAGAAAAAACTATCATTTTCCAGACTGAAGTTAGAGGGCCATGCTTTAACCTAGTAGGAAAGTCACACATAGACACGTAGGCTAGAGGGTGATCCACTAGTAAGTAAGTGGTAGGATTTAAAAACCCTCATTAAGGATTAGTTCTATATTATTGGGTATGTAGAGGACTAATGGATCTGTTGGCATTACTTTAGGAAAAGGCAGGGGCATAGTGTGCATAAGTACACCATTGATTTTAGAAAGATGGACATCATGCTGGGTATTTCTCCCAATAACTCAGATGTACTCCTTGCGTATCTTGGGGGTATACATAGTCATATACAAAATCAAGTGATTCTTTTCAAGACAAGGATAGTGGAAGAGGCATGCACACATGCACATTATGTGGAAAAAATGGGCCACAAGGAAGAGTAGTCAAGCGGTTCCAAGAAGAAAGAGAACTAGGAAGCTTCCAATAAGGGGAAGAATAAGTGGAAGGGGGGGAATTATAAGAAGACAACAACCATTTCACGTTAGTGCAAGGATCCCAACAACCATTGTAACCATTGAAACATTTATGGTCACAGTGAGAAAAAGTGATGGAAACTACATCCAGAGTTGAACCTGAAGAACTACAAGAAGAATGTAAAGAAAAATAATATTCCAACCATGGTTTCAAGCAATCATGTTGAAATATGCTCTGATGTGGATGAGAAGAGTTTCTCCACATTAGTGCAGAAGGAGGTGAATATGAGTAGCCTTCATCACCAAGAAGATAAGGTGATGAACAAACTCTTCCACATCATGATCTAGGTCAAGAAGACCAAGACAAACGCTCTGCTTGACTCCGGTTCACATGCTAATCTCATAGCAACAGATCTAGTCAGAAATCTTGGATTGGAGGTTCACGACCATTCTATCCCCTATCTATTGGGTTGGGTAAACAAATGATGCATATATCAAGATAACAAAACAATGTAGGATTAAATTTGTTAAAAGTGAAAACTTTATTGATGAAGTGGTGTTGGATGTAGTATCCCTTGACATGTGTGGTGTAGTGTTTGGGAGCCCCTACATGTATATAAGGGATACAATATTCATGTGGAGAACCACCTAGTACTGCTTGACCAAGGATGGGAATTTATATATAATCAAGGAACACACATGGTAAATTGAATATCTCACTAGTAATTTCCATCCAAGCCAAGAAGTTGATTAGTTCCGGTAAGAAACATGTTTTACTTTCCTTAAGAGAAAATTAGTTTTATGATGAGTCGATAAGAGTAAAGGAATCCTTGGAGGGCTATAATAAAGAGTAGAAACATCACTTGGAGGAGTTGCTACATGAATATAAAGGAGTGTTCCAGGAGACTAAAGCCTAAGGGGATACCACCTAAGAGGGAAGTGGATTACGAAATACAATTATTGCTATCCTCCCCATTATCGAACATTGGGCTGTATAGATCATCCATTTTGGAATAAAATGAAGTGAAGAAGCAATTGCAACAACTACTAGAGAAGGGAGTGATTCAAATGAGTAACTCAACTTGTGGGTCACCTATCATTATAGTACCAAAGGATGATGGGATTTGGCATATGTGTATCAATTACAGATATTTAAACAAGACTACACTCAAGAATCAGTACCCTCTACCATGGATCGATGATTTTTGAGACAAATTTCAACATTCCTAGTACTTCACCAAGTTGGATATGAAATTGGGATACCTTTAGGCATGTGTCAAATAAGAAGACACTTGGAAGACCACCTTCAAGACAAGGAAAGGTCTATATGAATGGTTGGTCATGCCATTTGTCTTATGCAATGCACCAACTACATTTATGAGACTAATGAATGATGTATTACACCCATATTTAGATTCATTTGTTATAGTATATTTGGATGGTATATTGTTTTATATCTCTTCCTAGGAAGAGCACATATCACATCTTATGCAGGTGTTAGAGACCCTGAAAAAACACCAACTATTGGCTAACCTCATGAAATGTGAGTTTTCTCAGGAGTTATTGGTGTATTTAGGGTATGCGATTGATAGATGTGAACCAAAGATAGATATTGCAAATATGGAGTCCATCATGGAATGGCCAGTTCCTACAACTGTCACTGAAGTTAGGATATTATTTTCAACAGAAGATGCACCAATCCATGCCATAACAATGAGTGGTAATATTTTCCAGTAGGGGAAGAATGATAAGAAAGATTTTGATGATCTGAAAAGTGAGATCAGTCAAGTACAATTTCTCACATTAGCAAACTTTCAAAAACCTTTCGAAGTGGAGACAGATGCAAGTGGGTATGCCATGGGAGAAATTTTGATGCTAGGAGGAAGGAATGTATGATATCATTGTGAAATATTTCATGGGGTGTTTCTCAACTACTGTACCTACGACAAAGAACTCTATGCCCTGGTTCAAGATGTTAAGACATGGAAGCACTATCTGATGGGAAAGGAGACCGTCATCCACATAGATCACCAAGCACTACAATATTTGCAGGCCAAGAGTAAGATACAACAAGAAGGGAACTGCAAACAAGTTGGCGTACATGCTTTTAAGGCCACCCACATCCAAGATTATAGATTTGGGAACTATGGTGCACATTGATCCTTTTACCCATGATGCATACAGAGAGGCATACACAAAATATGAGGACTTCAAGGAGGTGTTTCAATAGCTATAGGGTCAATTTGTATAGAAGAATGTGATGGCGAGGTTGACTATCATCTCTAGAATTGGTTACTCTACAATCTATACATGGTTTGTGTTCCTAAATGTGAAATATTGTAGCTTATGAGAGAGGCTCACACCTCCAAGGTTGTAGGGAATTTTGGTGTTGTAAAGATGATTGCTAACTTATAGAGGAATTTTATTGGCCCATAATGCAAGAAGTTCTAGCATGGTATATCAGAGGATGCATACTTTGTTGTACTAGAAGCCCAATATTTAGGAAAAAAGGTCTATACCATTCCTTACATGTACCCACTTGACCTTGGGAAAGAATTTCCATGGATTTTGTAGGAGGTTTATCAATAACCAAGAAGGGACATGACTATCTATTTGTGGTAGTTGATAGGTTCAACAAGATGTGCATTCTAATTCCTTGTAAAAATACTATCAAAGGACAAGAAGAAACAAGCAAGTTCTTTGAACAGGTTTGGTTGCACTTTGGGATACCAAGGAGCATGATATCAGATAGGGATACCATATTTCTTAGTGCTTTTTGGACTACATTGTGGGATAAGATGGGCATTGTGTTGAAGATATATACATCATTCAATCCACATACATATGGGAAGACATATTTACTCAACAAGAATTTGGTGCAACTTTTGAGGGGTTACAATCAAAAGCATCCAAACACCTTGGATGAAAATATGATCTATGTACAACACTCTTATAACAAAGCAATCCACACTTCTACTATTAAGTCACCTTTTGAAACTTTCTTTGGATATTTTCCACCTTCACACTTGGATGTGTTATATGGACAACAAGGAGGAGTGAGTGAGGACCTCACAAGAGATGCAATGAGATAAGAAAAAAATGTTGAGAATATTATAAAGATCCATTTTCAAGTATAGAAGATTCTAAAGAAGTCATAGGAAAAGTATAAGGCCAAACATGATCAACACAGAACCGAGAATTCATTCAAAGTGGGAGACATGGTTTTGTTAAAAATGAACAAGGAATGACTAGAGTGTCTTTGTAAGAAGATCAATGGTCTGCGGTATTGCCTTATTGAGATATTGGAGAAGGTGGGAGATAATGCCTAAAGATTCATTATACCCCCATACATGTGCATTTACTCAGTAGTGAATGTGGATAATATAGAACTCTATGAGCCTTCCACATTGAATCAGGGGGAGGAGTAGGTCCTACCTACCATAGAGGACTTAACGCTATATGTTTATGTAGAGTTGGAAGAAGACATAGTTTTGTAGAAGAAGTAGAAAAATACAAGACAACGATAGCATGGTATTTGGCATATTGGTTTGAAAGGGAAACTTCCAGGAAACGAAAAATAGTACTCCAGGGAGAAGGTAGAGAAAAATTTTCCTCACCTCATTCAATAAATATTTTGGGGACCAAAAGTCTTCGTAAATGGTGAAGTGTAATCTATATTGGATCTTTATATTATTTTTCATCTATATCGATGCTTTTAGAGTGGAAAATTTGAAGGAATATGCTTGCAAGGTTATTTTAATGACAAGTCCTAGTTTGTAAAATTGGGGTTTGAAACCTTCCAGATCCATTTTGAGGTATTAAAAAACATTTTTGGGGGTCAAAAATTTCTTATATTTAGCTAAGACCCCTTGAAACTGATCTACACTCAAATACATTTCCAATGATGTGAAAATAACGTCAATTGGATCTTGTATGCAAAAGTTATTCCTATCGCAAGTTGATCTAATGTGTTGACCACCATGATATGAGAGTATGCCATGTCAACCCTCATTATTAATGCATATTGGGCTAGCCACATGTGGAATTTCAGGAAGATTATAGAATGCCCAAAAGGTTATCACAATTGAGGGTTGAGGAAGTCAAAACCCTACTCCTCTATGGCTAATAGACTATGTTAAATACCGAGCCACTAACAGGAGAGGGGGTTCAATTATTTTTCACTGTATCTTATTCCATAGCTGAGAAAACAAATGAGGTTGGTATTTTGTGAGAATAAAAGAGGAGGAGGAGGAGTTTATGGCAGACGTTTAGGCCACAATGCCAAAATGTAACTCCATAGTGAGTTCCCATTACTTTGTATGTGCATTTTATAACTAAATAAAAGAGCACAGAGCATAGGCCTCACCTTCTAGCTGGGTTTTCCCCTGTATTGGGTTTCCTAGGTCAAATATTGTGCTCATTTGTGTGGATGGTGTGTATTTGTGTTTTTTATTTCAATTATTTCTTAAATTCAATTGATAAGCTAGAGATAATAAATCTAAGATCTAAATAAATAAACCACATAAATCTAAGATTTCAAAATATTATAAGATCCGTTGTGATGAACTATTCTGATGGAATATCCATGACAATCTATAGATCATACTGGTATTAGAAAATGTTTCTTTGGGGTATTTGTGGGAAGTTGTAGTGATCTAGGACTTGGTTTAATAAGAATGTCACAAAACCCTAGCCATGGTTGACGAGTCTTTTCATAAAAACCCTAGAGATCCAGCGGAGGAGATATTTTCTAGGCTGGAAGAGTAAGTCACTTAAATATCTCACAAGATGTCCCTCTTCATGGAACTTTAGAAAGAACGCTTGGACCATTCAGAGAGGTCGAAGGCTCTAACTCTAAGATCCAATCAGAAGGAAAATTGGGAGATAATGAAGATCCATAAAAGGAGTCAAGGAACGATCTTGAGAAAGAGAAACCTAGTTTGAGTGTCATTAACCCTTCAGAGTCACTATCCAAGGTGGAAGTGAAAGTGGACATAAAACCATACCAAGGTGAGATTGATGCATTAAAAATCAATCATTTGTTGTAACAACTAGAAGTTTAATTCAACTTTCACCATATAGATGATGAGGAAAAGTTTTCATTTTCCAAACTGAATTTAGAGGGTCATGCTTTAAACTAGTGGGAAATTCACATGGAGCCACTTAGGCTGGAGGGTGATCCACTAGTAACTATGTGGGAGGATTTCAAAACCCTCATTAAGTCCCAATTCTATCCTATTGGGTATGTAGAGGGACAATGGATCCATGGGCATTATGTTAGGAAAAGGTAGGTGCATAGTGTGCAAGATTACACCATTGATTTTAAAAAGGTGACATCATGCTAGATATTTATACCAAGAACCCAGATATACTCCTCAAGTATTTGGGGGGTCTACATAGTCGTATATGAAAAAAAGTGATTGTTTTCAAGCCAAGTACAGTGGAAAAGACATGTGTACATGCACAATATCTAGAAAAAATAGGCAATAAGAAAGGATAACCAAGTGGATCCAAGAAGAAAGAGCACCAGGATGCTTATGAGGAGGGGAAGAAGAAGTAGAAGGGGGTAAGAATAATAATATAGAAGCCACTTCACAAATGTGCAACCATCCCAAAACACTATTGTAACCTTTGCAATATTGATGGTCACATTGAGGAAACTTTCTAGAAACTACATCCAGAGATGAACCTGAAGAATCACAAGAAGGATGCAAAGAAAAATAATCTTCTATCCCTGGATTCGAGCAATTGGGTCGAAGAAGCTTTGATGTGGATGATAAGATTGTGTACTCATAAATATATAAGGAGGTGAATTTGAGTAGTCTTCATCCCCAGGAAGAGAAGGAGATGACCAAACTCTTCTACATCAATATCTAGGTCAAGAAGACCAAGATAGACGTTATGTTCGACTATCGTTCATAGGATAATATAGTTAGAAATCTTGGATTGGAGGTTCACTATCATCCTTGGGTTGGGTAAACAAGGATGCAAAGATCAAGGTAATGCAAAGATGTAATATATTTTTTTTTATAAATGCATACTTTATTGATGAAGTGGTGTTGGATGTAGTACCCCTAATCATGTGCAGTTCAATGTTTCAGAGCCCCTACATGTATATGAGGGATGAAATATCCATGCGGAGAGATAACCAATACTTTTTGATCAAGGATGGGAAGTCCTACATAATCAACACACACAAAGGTAATTCAAATATCTCACTGGTAAGTGCCAACTAAGACAATAAGTTGATTAGTTCCAATAAGAAATATGTTTTACTTTTATTAAGAGAAAATTAATCCAATGATGAGTCGATAAGAGTAAAGGCATCCTTGGAGGGGTGTAATAAAGAGAAAAAAAATCCATTGGAGGATTTTCTACATGCATACAAAGGAGTGTTCTAGGAGCCTAAAGGGCTACTCTCAAAGAGGGAAGTGGAGCACAAAACACAATTATTGCAAGACTCCCCATTTTCGAACATTGGGATGTATAGATAGTCCATTCTGGAAGCAAATGAAGCGAAGAAGTTGTTGCAACAATTGTTACAACATGGAGTGATTTTACTAAGTACCTCACCTTATGGGCCACCTATCATTATAGTACCCAAGAAGGATGGGACTTGGTGTATCTGTATCAATTATAAAGCTTTAAACAATATTACACTCAAGAATCAATACCCTCTTCCTAGGATCGATGATTTGTTAGATCAGTTGCAACACTCCAAGTACTTCATCAATTTAGATCTGAAATCAAGAGACCAACATGTATATGCCAAAGAATAAGACACCTCGAAGACTGCCTTCAAGACAAGGCAAGGTACATATGAATGGTTGGTCATGCAATTTAGCTTATGTAATGCATCAACTACATTTATGAGATTGATGAATAATGTATTATTCCCATATTTAGATTCATTTGTTATAGTATATTTGGATGATATATTGGTTTATAGCTCTACCTAGGAAGAGCACATCTCACATCTTATGAAGGTGTTAAATACCTTGAAAAAGCACCAATTGTTGGATAACCTCAAGAAATGTGAGTTTTTTTAGCAGTCAATAGTGTAGTTGGGGTATGTAATCGGTGGAGGGGAACTCAAGATAGATATCGAAAAGAAGGAAGTCATAATTCCTACAACTGACATTGAAGTTAGGAGCCTTTTTAGGGTAGTACAATACTTGTGAAAGTTCATAGCTTCTTTTTTAGCAGTAGTTGCACCATTGCACTCTATAACAATGAGTGGTAAGAGTTTCCAGTGGGAGAAGAATCAACATAAGTATTTCAATGAGCTAAAAAGAAAGATTAGTCAAGAACCAATTCTCATATTATCAAACTTGCAAAA